>SDVV010005268.1:0-19374 GCA_016164225.1 Gammarus roeselii | reverse complement strand
ATATATTCAATTGCACGATTGTTTTACTTTCTGTTGGCAGTGCTTCCATCAGCAGCATCTCATCATTCTCTTAGCAGTGGTTCCCAATATACAGCAGCTCTTTATCCGGATCAGAGCCCTTTCCTCAGCTGCAGCTCTTTCTCCTGATCGCAGCCCTTCCCTCAGCAGAAGCTCTTCCTCCTTATGGCAGGACTTCCTTCAGCAGCGGTTTTCCCTCCTGATGATGGTGCTTCCCTCAGCAGAAGCTCTTCCTCCTGCTGACAGTGCTGTCCCCAGTAGCAGTTTTCCCTCTTGATGATGGTGCTTCCCTCAGCAGAAGCTCTTCCTTCTGCTGACAGTGCTGCCCTCAGAAGCAGTTTCTTAACGAAACCATTCCCCGCTATTCCCGTCCTATTATTCACGAATGCAATTATGTTCCTCAGAGGCAAGGCCTATTGCGGATGCACTCATAATTCCATACAAGCCTGAATAAAGAGAAAATACTGACTATTTGTGTGACGTGTTATTATTTCTTGTAGACTCGGCCACGGCAGAAATGAGCTGGTTGTAATCTAGGCCTATTTCGAGAGGAACGTGGTTGAAGTCTCCGTCTCATGGTGGTCTATTATGAAGATGGTGTGGATACCTGGCTGAATAAAATAACGTACTTGAACGGGAAATGAAGACGGTGACGAGGCAAACATGAAATGTAAACCAGAAATAAACGATTTATTGTCTATTAAAAGGTTACTACCAATACCATTTCAACCAAATGGTTAACCATAAAAAAAATTATTATCTGAATTGTTTTTTGCTCAATTGCTCATATGCATTTTGTAAGAAAGGGGTACATGATATTTTATCATCCATCACCAAACAATGGAATTTCATTCAATGACGTCTTATATTATTCATTCTCATGTGATAAATTCAGTCGGACGAAAATATTCAACTTATATCAGTGTATGTTGCAATGAAATGTACTTCAATTTACATTTACTGAATAGATAAGGACAAGATTTTTCATATCGCTAACAAAAACATTCCCGAATATTTATTGTTGATCTGAGATCACACATCAAAGTGAACAAATCCTGTTCAATTCCCCATCACGAGAAATTTCACATTTTCGTTTTAAACATTTGGAAGCGGGCTCCCACTCATATTTTGCGAGCATGATTTTTTGTGCCCACGAAAATTTCATTTAACTAAAATTCTTTCTTCTTCCAAAATTAAATAACATTCCCTTTATTCCAATAATTCCCAAGCTATTATTATTGTGGCGGGGAGATTGGACGCCTCCCCCCTCTGTGTCTGCCTAGCTTAGTCACCCCCCTAACTAGGGGGAAACGGCTGTATGTCTATACATACATTATGTTAAAGGCCCAGCGACGGTCCTTCAAGAAATTTATTTCAACCCTTAATAAATCATATATAAATAAATATGCATAAGATAATCATTCTACCGCCTGAATATATTCATTGAGTGATCCCCGTACTTCATATATTACTGTTGATTAATGTGAGTCTACAAAGTTTCTGACAGTTTTCAGAGACTTTGTATTTGGAATATCAATAACGGGAGGTTTAATTGCTGTACGAGTACTATCAAATAGACTAAAATAAATATTATGCTTTATATAGTAGGCTACTCGATATAAGATCATTAGATATATGCAATCAGATATTATCCCATTAGATATTATTCTATTCGATATTAGGTCATCAGATTTTACGCCATCATATATTATTCCAAAAGATATTATGCAGCTTGATGTTAGGTTTTTAGATATTACTATGTTATTTCCTCAGATAGTATGTTAATTTATGTAACAATAAATCCCACGAATGTTTTGGAATCATTTTTTAGAGTAAAATGTTCCGGTAAATGATTCTTTGACGTAAATGCAAATTATTCAACGAATGAACTAAACCCATTGGAAAGCAGTATAATCTAATAGCTATTGGTCGTTGAAGAACCACCCTCAACTTGTGGGACAAATATTCGCTCTTTTTCACAAAAGATTTTCCTGTCGACTCATCAGACAAATATCGATGCAACTAAAGTGTTGGGACCACAAAGTCAATATTATCAGACACATGTCTATACAACTAAAGTGTTGGGAGAACAAATTCAATAACTTGCTGCCTTCTCATGAGTGCAGTTGCTGCCTTCTCATGAGTGTAGTTGCTGCCTTCTCATGAGTGTAGTGGCTGCCTCCTCATGAGTGTAGTTGTTGCCTTCTCATGAGTGTAGTTGCTGCCTTCTCATGAGTGTAGTTATTGCCTTCTCATGAGTGTAGTTGCTGCCTTCTCATGAGTGTAGTGGCTTCCTTCTCATGAGTGTAGTTGTTGCCGTCTCATGAGTATAGTTGCTGCCTCCTCATGAGTTTAGTTGTTGCCTTCTTATGAGTGTAGTTGCTACCTCCTCATGAGTGTAGTTTCTGCCTTCTCATGAGTGTAGTTGCTGCCTTCTCATGAGTGTAGTTGTTGCCTGCTCATGAGTGTAGTTGCTGCCTTCTCATGAGTGTAGTGGCTGCCTTCTCATGAGTGTACTTGCTGCCTTCTCATGAGTGTTGTTGTTGCCTTCTCATGAGTGTAGTTGCTGCCTTCTCACGAGTGTAGTTCGTAATTGCATTGCATTCGTATTGGTATTCGTATTAGTTGTTAATGATTCATACGTAATTGGAGTTATTAAATTGGGTTTGCATTTTCCTCCGCCCTATTTCTCCCAATTATTATAATGTTTAAGAAGTGGACAAAGAGCTTCATAAGGGCAGTATTCTTTGATACTGGTTTTCATTTCCAAACAATAAACTCTAGACTCCTTCAGTGCCTTCAATTCAAACAAATTCAGCTTGAATCCCCGGACCAATTGTTTACAATGACGACGGAAAGTAATTTTCACATCAGTGAGAAAACAAATGTGCGGTACATTTTATTAGACGTGACATTTAGGGACTCGACACTTATTTATTTATTCCTAATATTTAAGGATCAAACATTTTCAAGCATGATTTTCAGTCTTGGTGTGCTGGTATTCAAGTTTTCATTGGATCTTATAACACTAGGAAAAGAAATTGGTGGCGATCAAGACGGAACCAGAGAACAATATTTTTCTACGTGATCTGTATCTACAAATGAAATGTTAGTACGCCGCATAATTATTCCAATTAATTTACTTTAAATGGCTCTATACACTGAATGAGACATCAAGTGTCCGAATTCTGTCTTGAACCTTAGCTTCGTTCACTTACCGTACTGCTTATATAGTTTGTATAACATTAATTCAATTTTCAAGTTTGTTTTTGCAATGCATCCAAAAAATTTCCGGATCCTCAGAACTGACCACTAATTGCAGCTTATCTGCAATTAGTCGTTTATCTCGAACGCACTCCTCGAACTAACCCTGGCCACAATAAACCTAACAATTGTTATGTCTATTGTGGCGTCGTAAACCCGTCCTAACAGAATGTATTGAGGTGATTTCGGCAAATGAATCATAAAAAAAAATATTGTCGTGGCAGCTCTAAGGGTCGTTAAATGTTGGCGGAACCAAAATCCCTTGATCACTAAATCGACTCAATGATGAATATTATTTTGGTTTAAGAAGTTTTCATATAATGTAAATAGGCTTTCTAATGATGGCATCACGGCGTTGTTCAAAGCAGATAAGAGGGCATTTTCGGGAAAGATAATCAGAGCTGATAGTTATGAGAGAGGATTTATCGTTTTCGGTTGTAAATATTGGAGAACAGAAATAAAATACAGTTGAAGTAAATGTTGCTTAAATGTGAACGAAAGGGCAATTATTAATTTATGTGGACCGTAAAAAAAGACAATCCTGATTTGAATTGCCCTATGATAGATGGGCCTAGGTCTGGTAATTAATTACTTATCAGTTTTGGATTCATGTTATCGCATATTTTCTCAAAATAGCCGTCCAGCGTAACACAAGCTTGTTCTGTTACTACGGTTAAGAGCGAGGAAATATTAACTCTCAGTAATAGTCAGCCGGTGCCACCACCACTTGCCGAATGGACAGATACTGACAAATGAACTGACAGTAACGGGTTCTTCAAGAGCCTGCCCTTCTCGGTGTAGAATGTTGTCCATGAACATGTTTGCGAAAATTAGGATGGGCGTTTCTTCTGAAGTTGTATTTGTGGGTATAAGGGATACATAGCTATAGGAAACGGGGTTTTAATGATACACAAAGTTATTTTGAATAAAACCAATAATAGTCTTATCACGAATACGGCGTAGGTCGGAGTTCGGCCGATTCATCAGTCTTCCAGGAGCGTAATTCAAACAATGGTGAATGACAATACATATTTATCTCTAATGAAGGAACATCGGATCGTAGTTCATTCAAAGATTTCGAATACACAAAAGGAGCCACACTTATAGTAAATTGCATCACCATGTATAAATACTGACACCACAGGAATTCGAGGGCCAAACTGCACACGTGCGATTATATCTGATACTGGAAGCGGAGTCAAACAACAGCCGTAACCATTTCTGGAAATTTGACGCTGCTTCCTGTTTGGCGCGAGCGTTCACTCATGGAAATTGATCAAATTGGAGAGTCGCATGTCTCCCCTATTCTATGTGAGGTTACTGGTTGATTCACGGGGACCAAAGATAGGGGAGGAAATTGAAAAGCAAGAATGAGACACGGCGATGGCCTAATACAGCTATGAGCTACGGATTGAATAGCACCGATCCAAAAATAAGTTATTAATCGGTTCTCATATTTTTTTTTGATACTCTCAGTGAAACATCAAGTTCCTGCACTAGTTCATACATTATGTTTAGTTTATCACGAGTTGTTTCATCACATTACGCGATAATTTATGTATCGAGTTGGTAACATTACTATTTACTTATACCACGTGGGAAACTTTCTCCACTTTGTAGGTGAGAAAACAAAATGTTAAGTGCGCACGCTGCACACCCAAATCTTGATTAAAAATTGGAGAACATTTGACGTTTCTAATCAGACATCAACAGAGACAATTCAGAAGTCAATAACTGCGTCGTGGTGACACGTAGAAAGTGCTTCGGAAATGTTCGTCACAATATCACAATAATTGACGTCAGAAATGGGCTTCCAAGGAAGACCTTAGTTTTTACTTCGCTGTGTGCGACGTTTGAACTACGTTTATTAAATGACACGAGAAGGGTTGTTTCGCAACCGAAACACCAGCCTCAGGACAAATTTCTCTCTATGATTCATTAAAAAGGATTTTGGTTGCAACAAGTTGTAAAAGCCATCAATGCGTGTGCCATCAAATATATCACGCATTGTCTCACCTAATGTAATGTGGAGGCAGGAATGTGTGTGCCACCAGATATCATATTACACATTGTCTCGCCTGATGAAATGTGGAGGCAGGAATGCGTGTGCCATCAGATATATCACACACTGTCTCGCCTGATGTAATGTGGAGGCAGGAATGCGTGTGCCACCACCAGATATATCACACATTGTCTCGCCTGATGAAATGTGGAGGCAGGAATGCGTGTGCTACCAGATATCATATCACACATTGTCTCGCCTAATATAATGTGGAGGCAGGAATGCGTGTGCCACCAAAAATCATAACGCACATTGTCTCGCCTGATGTAATGGGGAGGCAGGAATGTCTTCACCGATCTATTTTTCCCAATCAGAGAGCATAATATTATGACACAAAATGTATTCTTCCCATGCCAATCCGCCGCATCAACAAATTGCTTCCGGTAATATTATCCCCGGGCACAGTGAGACGTAGTGCTGTCTATATTTGTAACAATTGGTCCCCTACGAAAGCGCCAGATGGTATCAATGTCGCATCTTCATTATAATGAAGAATTTTCTCGGATTTGTAATATGAGGAACCTTGGAATTAGGAAGCGTGTTCAAGTTTCCGACCCAAAGAATAGAAAAGGCAGAAGAAAACATGTATCAGTTGATGGAGTCCATTGTTTGAGAGAACACGTCCATGAGAGAACACGTTCAATAATTGTTCATGTTATAGTTATTTGATAAAATGTAGGTTCAATCTTTACTAATTATGATTACGACGAGCATTAGTTCAAAATCATTTCAATATTTTATTTCTGTGTGAGATTTCATACAAAGAAAAATTAAGCTTAAAGATTGAAAGATTGTTCTCATAGTACAGTAAATATTCTTACAAATAAAGGTATAAGGTAAATACCCACGAGTGAATCACTGATACACAGATTTTCATAGAAATAAGTGCAAAGAAGCCTGGGGGAGCTTCCTGTAGATATCATCCGACCTGTGATATCATCCTCCACAGTCGTTGAAAGTAGCAAGGGACTTATACATGAGTGAACACTGATACAAGTGTGCACTCTTTCTACCATTATATTGATGGAACAAATATATTTCATATACCACACTGTACTGGTTCAGATGTGTATATGATTCGTAAATGTGATGCACTTAAAATCTGTCATTCAATTGCAACTCTTATTTTGTAAGAAAATGGCAGGTGCCGTGAAATGGGAAAAAAATCATCCACGTTTGATGAGAAATTCATTTTTCACTGAAATAAATCTAGGATTATTGCAACGGCTTGACAACAACAGCAATTCTCGAACAAAATAATTCAACCAGTTTATCAATGCTTTAAATATTGATGGATTATGCAGCACCGTTAATTGCATCAAACTTAGCAGAACGGGGTTAGGAGGATACCATCCCCCATGCCCCTTAGCTAATTAGGATAAACATCTAAAGATACACTGATTCGTTCTTTCTGTCTATCTATAACTTGACGTCTCGCCTGACGACACGATGTCTCGCCTGACGACCCAATATCTCGCCTGACGACCCCAATGTCTCACCTGACGACCCAAAGTCTCGCCTGACGACCCAATGTCTCGCCTGACGAACCCCAATGTCTCGCCTGACGACCCAAAGTCTCGCCTGACGACACAATGTCTCGCCTGACGACCCCAATGTCTTGCCTGACACCCCAAAGTCTCGCCTGACGACCCAATGTCTCGCCTGACGAGACATTCCAACCGCTGAGATAGAAGGGGGAATTTTTCCTCACTATGACTTTGACGGTTTTTACTCGAGAAAGTTGATAAACTTTTTATAAGTAAAGCGGGTGGAAAACGTGATGTGTGACAAGCTGTTTGATACACAAATAGAAGGAATAAATTATGTAAAACATATGCCAAGAGAATTAGGAGTACGGTCTTTTTAAATTTCTATTCCAATATTTTTGCAGTGAGATACTACGTGTGAGTGTATATACGGACTTCCTGTCTTCTTCCTTGTACGGACAGAAAGAACGAAGCAAACTAAAACGTGTTTTTACAATCGTTAAGCCTTCACCTGGGATAAACAAACAAAACTTCAAATGCGATGACTATTTTTCATGTACGGCACATTTATCCGATATAAAATATTATTTACCCGATGTAAACTAGCCAGATGACTATTGCCCCGAATAGCTGTTAGCGTAAAATGAGTCCAGTCTCTTTTTATATAACGGAGTATCTGCATCTATTATACAAATGGCATTGTTCTACAATGACAATCTTATTTCATAGGAGAATACTTGTTTTCAGATTAAAAATTCACGTACTAGCATAACGGCCAATTTTAATTTTAAAATATTTATATAATGACTTGCAATTGGCATTCGACCGTCTCATGATCTGGTTACATTCAGCAGCCACATTGAGTCTTCCTAAACTCATCATTTTGAGTTATTACTTTTTCCCAACTTCTTCAACATTCCTAAATTATACACGTAAGTGAACCAGTCGGATTCAGAAGCAGACAATGAGATCTAATCGATCCAAAACCAGTCTGGATCATTGAACTTTAGCTCAGGCTGATGGAAGCGTTGGTGGAAACTAAAGCTTAAGGTTTGAATAAAACTCACATGTATTTCAATCTCAAAAAATAGTGAGGGGAAGATTTTTCAATTCCCTGATGACGTTGTTATGTAACTTCGTCGTTTTGAAGACAAGCGTCACCAAATTGACTCAGATTGTAACAATATTTATGTATTCGGTCGTTAGACTTCCTTTGGTGATTTCCTCCAAACCAATTCTTCGGAACACGCGGGCACGACCTTTATTGACGTTGTAGGAAACTCTGAATAGAGGGAGTGTTGATTACAGAGTACTGAACGATAATGTTGGATGATTAATTTTTCCGTGTCTAGTATTTTTTAAGGAATATATTTAGACTCGATAAAACAAATAGTATCTGGATACAATATATTTTCAGCACTGATTACTGACATGATTGCTTCATCAAAAATCTGTTTGTTTTTTTATTTAACTAAAAAGCTGCCGGTGTCAGCTCTATTCGTAGTAGATGTCCGTCTCATTTATAACTTCGAAGAGCTACCACCAGCTCTTTGGAGAGCCACAAGTGACAGTTTGACCTTCTCAACATTTAGGGAGGACCATTGCTCAGAAATCAATTAGATGGTTATGTTCACAATTTTAGATTTTTGAAAAAATTATCAATATTTCAAACTGTTGGACCTCAAACCTTCATCGTCTGGCGTTAGCCAATTGGCACGCCCGCAAGGAAAAGCATCTGAAAGTCCTTGGAGCGCGTGAGCAATAGTTCTTTTCCAATCTCGACTCGCCCCTCCTGATAACTGTCAATACTCGACCGTTCCTCACAGGGTCTGAATACCCGGGTTGTAGTGGAGCGGCTCTAGTGGTGATAGCTCCAAGCTTTCCTCTTTTCTCTTTATATCCTTCGTTTTCCTGTGAGTGATCGGAAATTTATCCAGCTCCATTGACTAACCCTCTCCCTTCTTTCAGGGGAACAACTCGACATAAGCCTACACGCGTTTTTAGCTCCCTTACTCTAATTTAATGTAATGCGTAGTAGTTTATTCCGGATGCTCTATAACTTACTTAACAGTTAATGAAAGGCATCTTTGTTAGAGGGGCTGTGTGGTTAGTCCAGGCAACGCAACATAAGGTATTGGGTGTATCCATCGCTCCTCTTCACCAACGATAATATAAGTGCGTTCGAGATGACGTCAAATACCAGCAGCAGCTGCCTCGTTATTGCGATACATGGCCTAGAACAGATTCTCCCTAGCTGTGATGCAGCTTACGAGGAACTTCAAAAACTTGCTCAGTGGGTGCGTTTGGAAGAAACTGGGCTGCTCTCAAACGCACATATAAATATAGTGAGATCAAACCAACACTAGATCGATCTCTCCCAAATGACCTTCTGTTTAACGTATTATTTTTACCTTAATCGTCGTCTCCTCTTAAAGATTTGCCCTCACATTAACATTTCAATTTCCCAATTAGACCTCCAAACGCTCTAAGGGTTCGGCTCCTCAGTCTCCCAAAATCACTTTTGACAGTAAATTTATGACCAGGCTCCCAATCCCTCGTTCAACAAACACTGAAAGACTCATTTACCATTGTTTGATAGCCGTCTATTGCGTCGAAAATGGACGTTCGTAAATAAGCTTCACCGAAAAATGCTATTCATTATTATATAATAATAGCCAATTATGTTATTGTACATCGATGATGTTCAAATATTGCATTCCCGAAAACCGTCAGATCTGAATGCGCTGAAGGACGACGCTGAGACCGCCGTAAGTAATCTAAAATCTTGATATGTTAAAAATGGCTTAAGCTTAACTCGGAGAAAACAAAATGCATCATGTTCGACTCGAACAGTTCCAATGAATTTCTCAATCGGGATAAGCAAATCTGACAAACTTGTTGACGACAAAGTTATGAGTCTGGGAGTATGGTTTGATCCCGACATTTCTTTCAAACACAACGTAACTACTCTGTGTTTCAAGTTGAACTGAACACTTTTGTTCCTAATCTCCGCCCAAAAAAAAA
Organism: Gammarus roeselii; assembly: GCA_016164225.1. Classification (NCBI taxonomy): domain Eukaryota; kingdom Metazoa; phylum Arthropoda; class Malacostraca; order Amphipoda; family Gammaridae; genus Gammarus; species Gammarus roeselii. Next base: position 9,519 of record SDVV010005268.1, on the reverse strand, counting down.
GATTCCAAGTCAAGATTACTGATTGTCTACGCTCTAGTATTTTCTCACATCAACTACTCTCTTTCAATTTAGGAGAAATGCATCAAAACTCAACGAGAGAAAGGGCAACGTTGTATAAACATTGGCAGCATGGATAACATGAGATGGTAACCACAGAAAACGAGACCACGTAAGTCCTCTCCTCGAAAATGGCAGTAGTTCAATATCGTCAACAAACTAGCAATCCATGAGTCGACCAGAATTCATAAACATCTTGAAGAAAAACATTCACCTGAAAGCCAAAGACACATATATTCTCGAGGTAAGAAGAACAATCAATTCACAAGAATTAATTATATTTTGCACGTCGATCCGAGGAAAACAGGAACTGCCTATGGAGCTTTTTCGATCACCGGAGATCACTGGAGAACTGCCTGTGGAGCTTTTTCGATCACCGGAGATCACTGGAGAACTGCCTGTGGAGCTTTTTCGATCACCGGAGACGTCCTTCATGAATAGAATTAATGAACATCTATTGCCCGATCAATTCAAAATCGTAACTTTGCCTACATATACAAAATAAATGTATAATACCACTAACTAGAAATGTATTATGTTCTTGAACATGTTCGCAAATACCACCACAATAACACTTCATACTGAGTCACCATCTAATCGATTTTACTTTGAGGATACATATGATTTCTATGTTACTACTGATCACAATTGTCTCTGCCAATTACCTCAGGTGTTAACTTGCGTTTTATTTTATTTTTACGTTCCAAACGTTTCAATCATTTACGTTTAATTAAAATACGAGCTCAGTCATTCGAGGAACGATTGGTTGCTCCCAGCTTTGGCTGAGACAAACTCGACGAGAATATAATTTATTGATTCCTTTTTATCATTTACCGTATCATTTTTGATGATACAATCATTGTCACATAGGCTAATATTGATTTTTTTTTCTATAACAAAAGTATATTCATTCGATTTTTGTACTCCAGTATCGAAATATTCTGATTGTCAATCGTTTAATCATTTACTAGTGGTCATGAAGTGCATATATTTTCAGTGTTATGAATAAATTTTATGTGTAACTTATGTCGTCTGTTCAACACTTCACTATTCATACAATGTTTTAAACCCATCTTTACAATATTTTCGCGCATTTCGTAATGAAATGGGTATATCCAGTAGTATGTATATGTTTTATGTATAATTTATGTTGTCTTTTCAACCCTTTATTATCTATATTATACACCATCTTTACAATATGCTAGCGCATTTTGACTTTCCAACCCATGTTCTTAAAATTTCCTAGTCCCATGTATTGGCGGTTTTCCCAATCCTATGTATTCGTAATTTTCAAAACCCCATGTTTTTTTAGGGGGGGAGGGGCGGTTGATATTCCATTGACATTCTCGCGTTTGTGCTTCATTATGGCCCTGTGGGAAAACTATTACTTTCTTATGATAGATTTTGAACACGGGTTTCTTTGTCTACTCCGTTAACCTAGAAACTTGATTGGTTCATTAAGCCTCCCTCGACGTAGTTCAGCGTATGCTCGTACAAGAGGGCGCTTTGCGTCGCGAGGACAGGTACACCACCAGCTCCTTGTGAAGCCTAACCTATCCTTCCCTGTCCCCTCGTGACTGCTCGGCTGCGTTAACTTACGCAGGCATAGGGTGCGGTGTGCAGCGGTCCAATACTACGCCCAACCCCCTCTCCCGTAGCTCACTACCCGCCTACCCCCTTCTCCCGTAGCTTTGAAATCTGGCCGCATGCACCCATATGAGGACTTCAAAGTGCAAGAAAAAAATCGTGGATCATCTACTTCGACCTGCTAGAGGAGCGGTCCATCTGCTTTGACCTGCTTCAGGATCCTGGCAGCCAAACAGTTGGGCACACGTTCATTGCAGCTGCCGTTTAGGGCCATAATGATGGTCCACACATTAAAGTTTTCCCATTGCTGAAATTCTTCACATACTTTTATTTACTTTTATCTGTTCAGTTCAGTATGTTACACGTCGTTCAGTTAGTTACAATTTTTTGGTGATTTCTCCCCTGTGCCAAGTATATTTTTACCGCAAGTTACTCCTTTCATCATTCAATTTCACAGTGTGATTGTTGTTCACTTCATTGGGCTCTTACGACTATTTCAGGATGTATTTGTCTTGTGTTGTGTTATATTTGATTTTCCTTAGCCTGCTTCTATCTGCCAACTAGCTACATTTATATATGTTTTTAGTTAACCTCTACATGTTTATTTACTCATATTCGCAAGCTCACGATTATTCTTTGGGTCAGTTTTCCTGTTAACTCCAATCCATGTCTTTGTAGATTTTTTTTATCCGCTTATTAGGACGTATCGTGAGCCCTCGTGATAATTTTGTGTAATTTGTATCTATCATATTTTGATTCACTTTTTCAGCTGTTACCCATATCCCGTTAAATCCAAAGCTGTCCATTTTTTTTCCGGTTACATGTAGGTTATTTCTGGAGGCCATCTGCTGAGGCAAATTTTGTTAAATGACTTATATTCCTACGCTCACGATTATTTTATAAGGCATTTTCTTTTAGGACAATTTATGGAGGTTATTATTCAGTTTACTTCATTTTTCCTACAAACTCCAATTCATGACTTTGCAGATTACATTTATGTGCTTATTAGCTTTCATTCCTGTGTTCTCATGATTATTATCTATTGTATTTTGTATAAGTCATATTTTAATTTACTCTTTCGTCTAATCACCCATTTTCAGTCATACCAAGGTTGTTATTTTTCCCGGCAACTTCTAGGTTACTTTTGGTGGCCACCTGCTTGTAAATTTTAGCTGTCTTAGAATGAAGCTGCCCATAACGAAAAAAAATGGCCACGAAAAATAACAATATTCGCGATGACGACACAGGTTAGGAAAACCTATTTTTTTTTATTTACAGCGTGCAAGATAATGATTATAGGATAAACCCAGGAGCAAGTCGTTCAGCTAAATGTAACTGTTAGATCAATGAATTATCACGTTTTTGAAATCCAAGTACTAATTTCCATTCCCCTCACTGCCAAATGTTAGTATAATCTCATAAAATTCCCTAGCACAACATGGAATTGCCGTGTAGTATTTTTTCGAAAAGTAAACATAATCACCAGTCCGCAGGTGATTATGTTTAAGGAAATCAAGTTGTTTAAACCTGTCTCAGTACAACGTTCTTATTGAATATGTTGTTTTTGCTTGGGCGTAATGAGTCCGAAAGTCTCTCCTAGATAGTACATTTCACTGATAAATTACGTCGCCTCCCTCGCGATGACCGACAATTTGGGTCGTTGCTGCCGTTGCACTGTAAGAACGTGTAATTCTAACAATTGCAGCTGCTATAGAGCTAGAGCCTCTGGAGGCGTTCGTTTCTGCTCCTCGATCTGTGCACGCCGACCTGGCTCAATCAGGTTGCTTTATTGTGCCAGCTAGCGAAATAGATCCAGATAATTACAAAAACTATCGTCATGAATGCACGAGCACTAATACCAGAAAGAAAACCCTAATTTCGTGTTCCAACAGCCGCAAATATTGAATGTTCTCAAAGCCAGACACGCCGAGTTCTGGCATTGCTCTCGCTGTAGCGGCTCCTCGGCGACCCAACCTTCACAATTATCGACCGAGCAATGTTTTGTTGACTTCGACACCTACATTAGCAAATGTAAGTGCTACATCAAGGTTATGAAGACGATCCTGAAAGGAGTGACCATTCTAGTGACATAAGCACTCGATTCACTCTTAAGTGTCTGCATCCATGAACGAAATGCCCTCGCATGGCCCCGGCTCATGGCATTCAGGTTATGGGGTCTACAGTGTCCCAACACTAACTTTTCGGACGCTAAGCAGCCCACGCTAACTTCACGGCTTCGTCTCCAAGTGCGGGAATACACCGACATAAGGGACTTGCCAGTATTGCCCTCTTAGGAGCTGGTCGATCAAACCACCGCTTCTACTGTCAGGCAAAACTCAGACGATAGATTGAAGGCAACAGTAAAAGCAAAGTGGGCCAATTTTGACCTTCGAGGGGCCGTTCGGGAAGCTTCTTCAAGCGAGTCACTAGTCACTAGCCCCAGATATCCGCCCAGGTCGGCGGATATCTCACTCCCAGAACCTCCCGACGATGACCTTGCTCTCCGGTTATCGCAACCGTCGACGAGGCCATGAGGGCTATGAAGACTTTTCCACGTGGTTCCGGTGCCGGTTCGGATAGCCTCAGACCCGGTCACCTTGAGTCACTCCTGAAGAAAAATGCTGGCGGTGCCGGAGTCCGTCTTGCCTCAATTCTCACAGAATTTGTCAACATGAAACTGCAGGTTGAAATTCCTCCTTTTGCCAGGAAGTTCTTTTATGGTTCCCCACTCTGCGCCCTTCTTAAGAAACACGGCGGTATCCGACCTATTGCCGTCGGCAACACCCTCCGGTGATTAGTCACAAAGGTTGGTTGTGCCCCGTTCAATAATCGTTTGGGCAGTTAATTGCGTCCGGTTCAACTAGGGTTTGCCACCAAAGGAGGCTGCGAAGCGGATGTGCATGCCACGTGCCGTTACATCGGTAACGGCCCATCTTATCGCGTCGATCTTAAATTGTATTTGAAGAACGCGTTCAATTGTATCCGGCGCGATGTCTTCTTGCAAGCTGCCTGTGAGCGCACTCCCAGTATGGACCACTTCTTTGGCACGCATTTTCGGATTTTTTTTGGGGGGGGGGGATGAAACATTCCACGCTGCAACTGGTATCCAACATGGAGACCCCATGGGGCCCGCTCTGTTTTCCTTCGGTGTCGACCAAATTGCACGAAGTGCAGTTTCATAATTAAATGTTTGGTACTTGGATGACGTGACGCTCGGAGAGAAGCCGGATATCGTTTTAACGGACTTCCGTGACCTGCGAGAAAAGTTAAACCAAATGGACTGGAACGTTAACGAGCAAAAATGCGAGTTGATCCACGTTAACAGTTCGGACATGGCGTCCAGGGAGATCACAGAGATTGTTTTCCGCGAGGTCATCCCTGACATCAAAATTGCGTCTGCTGAACGTAGCACTGTTCTCGGCACACCCATCTCTGTCCAAGCTATTCCAGAAGCGCCTGCAGGCAAAGTTTACGACCTTAAATTGATGACCTCTCGACTGAGCGTAATTGAGCCACACCAAGTTCTTACCCTACTAAAAAACTGCGTCGTCATTCCCAAACTCCAATATCAGTTGCGTGTTTCCCTCGCATACCTGCACCCTAATTACCTCGTTATTTGCGACGAATCCATCCTAAAAGCATTCTTAACGATTCCCAACATTTATTTTTCAGATTTTTTGTGGAAGCAAGCTTCTCTCCCAGTTAGTTCTGGGGGCTTAGTTATTCGCATGGCGCAGGATATCGCCCTGCCCAGCTTCATCTCATATCTGCACTCTGTCGGTCCCTTAGTCGAAGCCCTTCTGTCAAACGTTAAAGTTTTGGCGCAGACTAACGATTTTCCGGAAGCAGTGCTGGCATGGAAAGCTGGGCATGGTGATGAAGCGATCGCACCAGAGGGACACTGATGCACTATCCAGAAGTCATGGGACAGGGAAGGAGTGTGGTTCACTTTGAAAGGTCTGTTACATGAGGCACAAGATCCCAAAAGTAAGGCTCGTCTCCTGGCTGCTTCTTGTCACGATAGTGGTTCTTGGCAGGAAGTAATTCCTGCCGCCCATCTGGGTACTTTATTGGACCCTGACTCGCTTCGAATTGCTCTTGCGCTTGGAGTTAGTGTGCCGGTGTGTTATCCGTAGCTTTGCTGCTGCGGTCAGCGTATGGATGAGTCCGGCACTCACGCGCTCTCCTGCCTTTACAGCGGAGGTCGTCATCCTAGACATTTGGCTCTGAATGACATAACTGAACGAGTGCTAAGCAAAGTCGGCTTTGGTACGATCCGCGAGCCAGGCAACGATCGAGGTGATGGTAAGCGACCTGAATTCGTTATAGTCTTCCCCTTCTTTAGAGGGAAAAAACTTTGCTGGGATTGCACCTACGTGGGCTCTTTCGCGATGAGTCACTTGCCTGACACTTCTTTAGAGGCTGGCAGGGCTGCCAACGCGGCAGCGAACAAGAAAAAAAAAAGTATCAATCTCTTCGTGACCGCTACCTTCTTGAGCCCTTAGCTATCGAGACGACCGGCATTGTCGACCGACGGTTATCTGCCGCCTCTGGGGACCCTCGCGAAACGTTCTGGCTGAAGCAGTGGCTAGGACTGGCTGTGCAACGTGACAATGCTTTGAGTGCACAATTAGCTTGTAAGCCTATCAATTCGGGGAGTTATAGATCGGATCTTTGTTAAGGAAGAGGGGATGGGCCGTTACACCAGCAGGGCTGGATGCGGTAGTACTATGGTTGGATGGCACAACTTTTGACGAGTGTTGGGGCCAGGGGTCTCCCTACTTTTTGGGGGTCTAAGGAAATAAATGGTGGATGATTGCCCTACCCCATGTATTTTGTGAGTTTTCCACCTCATGTACTATTGATTTCTCAATGCCAGTCATTCCTGATTCTCAACTCAAGTAAGGTTTACCTCAAATATGACTGTTGATAGCGGGTCGCTATCCCTGGCGCTAAATCTTTTTATAGCTAACGTCAGATCAGACCCTTTCATCTCCGCCTACTGCCTTATCAGCCACAAATTGATCCGACTACCTACCTATGGTACCATTTTTTAACAGCGAACATCCATACCGTTCCTCAGTCACACTAGCCACAGTTATTTCTGCCAGTGATATTCTGCCTTAACTCTGTTTCAGCCCACGTCAGAATCAGCCACAAGGCGTACTATTTTACTGGTTATCCCGTTTGTGAAAATTTTCCTACCCAAACTAACCTAACCTAAGGTACGTGTTTCTAACCCGCGGGGCAAAAGTACGTATTTCTAACCCGCGGGGCAAACATACGTATTTTTCTAGGGTACGTGATGCCGTTTTTAGCGTTTTTTTTTATTGAAGTTCCATTAAAGTGATAACCAGTAGGTTGGTACGCCTGTTTAGGTGTAAAGACTGTGGCAGATATGACAGTGTCCGATTTTGAAGTGGCAAAAATTGTGTGTGGGCTGAAACATCGTTTAGGTCGAAAGCACGTGTGATGAAAGATTTTTATCGGTTAATACAGTGTCCGGCCATGACAGTGAGGTGAAGTGAAGTGGCGATAGTGCGCGTGTGCGGAAATAATTTTAGCGCAAACGCTGGGCTCCCAGATGAGCTGCGAAGAATTCAAATTGAACTTTCTTCACGTAATTCAAATAGTGTTTATAGCAACCCATTACCAGACGATGAAAATAAATGATTTGACAATAATAATAATAATAATGATGATAATATTATTAATAATAATAAGAATAATACTACTAATAAGAATAATAATACAAATAATATTCTGAATCAAAACACTGTTTATGAGCACTATGCCAATATTATTTTCAGGTATTCAACAAAATGTTACAATCGTTACTGTATCGTTACTCTGTCAGACGTCTGGTGACCAGCGTCATACTCTCTAATACCGTCTTCAGGTGGCACCAATACCATCCATTCTTAGATAACCGATGTATTGAGTTGTAAATCCAAATTCAGAATTCATTCCAATTGTTATAGAAAAATTTTCAATGTCTTATCGCAAGACCTTGTGCCATCAAGACATAATGCATACTTATTGAGTAGTTTCAACTCACTTTATTAGCAATTTCGTCGGAACCTATTTCGGGAAGAGTCGTTTTTCCAGTCCAGTCCAGTCCTATTTACTAAGTTACAAAGTGTGATGAAAACGTTGAGTTTACTTAATATTTGCTGATCTGATGGTCTTCGCACGTCATTATACGTATTTTTTTAATTATAGTGTATACATGTGCATATATTTATTTAAGAAAAATAACAATCAACCGTTTGTGTCTGAATAAATGTATACCAATTGTTTATTATTATTTCACCTCTGTTTTCACAAGTTCAGTCCTCAGGAGCCCCGGTCCTTGAACGTAGCACAATAACTCTCCATTTTGCTGGACCCTAATTCCGCTCGAATTGACATTCATCGATCATCTCATTTCTGTACTTATATTCATGTTAACTGACAGCTTCTTTCTCTCACAAACACTAACAAACTCCGACATTTGGTTACAAAGCCGCACCATCCGAGAACAATAACTCACTCAACAGCCAACTCCTCCAATTTACTTCCAACAGCTCTAAGCCCCGACTGACCAGCCCTGACCACTCAATCTATGTAGAGATTAAAACAACTAGGGAGACATAACGAAGCCTTGACTAAGTCCCACTTTCATTGTGAACAAACACTCTTCTCGTTTCCCACTTTGACGTATGCTCTGCTGCCACCATTGAAACTCTGAACAGCTCTCAACAAGTTTCCGCCCACTTTATACAAACGAAACCTCCTCCACAGCGCTTTCATGTCGACCCATTCCTATGCCTTCAGATCCATGGAGCTGCAGAACACACCATTTCCCATCCCTTGGCATTTCTCACAGATATGTCTCGCTGCAATACTTTGATCGTCACGCCCTCTACCATTGCTCCTTAATTGCACCATCCATATATTTTCTACTCTATTTGATCAATCGTTCCATTACAACTTACCGGCAACTTATAACGAACTAGTTACCACTCGTGTTGCAGCAATCATTTTTATCTGCATTGCCCTTAGAGCACGGAAAAATACAAGCAATCAACCGGCATCACGAACAACACGAACATCGACTCAGTAACCTTACCAGCCTTTCGACAATGGTTACTACACCTTTTCTCAGGTACTCCTTTCTACATCTCCTCTACCACCTCCTGCAACAAATCCTTAGTAATGTCCGCAGCAAGTCCCTCACCCAAAACCGGTATCCGTGCACCACCACAGTAGATACATGTGGTGCGAAACGTGGATGCTAAGGATTAAGATAGGGCTTAATTAGCGATGGGGCAAGGGTTGGCCGGACCAAGGCGGGCGGAACCGGATGTAAGTCGAAGTCAGTGACAAGCCTAACGGACGTCACGAAGGGGGGCGGAAAGAGGGGGGCGGAAGAAGGGGGGCTGAAGGGGAGGAGAACGGGACTAGATTGGTGAGGTTTATGTTAAGAACATTTTAATTTGTATTACTTACTGATGTTTATTGTATGTATGTATATTTTTTATCCTTCAGATGACTGTATTGGGGAATAATTGGCTACTAACTGTTGCTCGTTATATATATTTATTCGTTGCTGGTCGGGATATTATTATAACAATTTTTTGGAGGGGCGGGTTGTAGGGAACCCTGGACAAAAAGTTGGATGCGCTCCTGGAATGCTCAGTCTTGTATTATCAGTAATTTCCCCGGTTCATTTAAGATTATTTCTGTGTTATGAGTGTAAGTATCATTACACATTTATGTCTGGTTTATTGATTCTATTTATTTTTAATGTACTTATATGTTTGTATTCAGATTTAGTTCGGGTACAATTGACTCATTTGGTGGTTGTATGGGGCAACGTTTTGTGTTTTCCAA
>SDVV010005266.1:0-19375 GCA_016164225.1 Gammarus roeselii | reverse complement strand
TATATTAATGTAAATATATGTATATAAACATAAACAATTCAATACATCAACTGTGAATAGTATACGATTTGATTCCCCTAGAGTCAAGTGACAAAACACAGGTGCTGCTGACATTCCCCCCGATCACAATCACCCAACTGGTATGGCGGGGGTCAGAAATCACGAGCAAATCACTTCCGAGTTAATCAATCTAGAAGCTTGTGAGCACGAACTCACAGAGTAGGAGCGTTTGCAGTTCTGAGTGCTCTTGCCGATGTGACCAATAATCAATAAACAGGTCATTAGAAGCCACAGATATTCCCCACGATCCCAACTTTTGCCCCAAAAAGTTCCAAGTAATCGTGGACTTTATGCAATGTTTAGATGAAGATACTGTACGAAGTTACTCGTTTCAATTACAATGTCAAAATTTACATAGTGAAACCCGGATGAAGTATTTTGAATATGTAGCAGGATACAATCTCGTGCCATCACTGGCTGTCCAGGCTCTACAGCTTAGCCTCCAATCTTTTCGAATAATATCAGCAACCACCTTACAAACCTGGCAACTTCTGATTAAGCTGGCAATCAACTGAATGCCAGAAGAAAGTTTTTTGATCGTTCCCGATTGAGAGAACATTTGAGCATCGTTTTCTGGTAATTTGAGACTCAATTGGGACCCTAAAAAGAAGGATGTATTGCACTTTGTCCACGGGTCACGGAGCTGAATAACTTGTTCGTATTTACCATGGAATTTTTACACGTGCAAAGAACCGCGCCTGGCAAAGTTGGCATACTCTTCTTTGTCATTAGTAATACGACATGATCTTCTTTGTCGTTAGTTATTACGGCATGTCATTCTTTGTCATTATTTATTACGTCATGGCCTTCTTTGCCATTAGTTATTACGGCATGGCCTTCTTTGTCATTAGTTATTAAGGCATGGCCTTCTTTGACATTAGTTATTATGGCATGGCCTTCTTTGTCATTAGTTATTACGGCATGGCCTTCTTTGTCATTATTCATTACGGCATGGCATTTTTTGTCGTTAGTTATTACGGCATGGCCTTCTTTGTCATTATTCATTACGGCATGGTTTTTTTTTTGTCGTTAGTTATTACGGCATGGCCTTCTTTGTCATTAGTTATTACGGTATGGCCTTCTTTGTCATTATTTATTACGGCATGGCCTTCTTAGTCATTATTCATTACGGCATGGCCTTCTTTGTCGTCAGTTATTACGGTATGGCTTTTGTACTAAACCTGTCCTTTATTGTATTTATAAGAAGTTCTACTCTTTATGACGCACAAGCGAAACATTGCAACTCAAAGGTGCGCTAGATTTCGTGCAATCAAATTTTTGTTAGCAATTTATATCAGTGGAGTAGGGTCCATTCAATAACATGGCAGTTATTTAAAGCGTCAAAATAGACTAATATGATTTCTGGAGCGTGTTTAACATTACCATCCGAAAAAAGGCAAACGAATGACCAGCTATTTGAAGAAGGAATATATTTTTCCATTCTGCTGGTGTAAACACGTTCTAGTACTATTATTACCCAGCGCCAACTCTCCGAGCTGGTCAACCTTCATTAAACAAGTGATAGTTGGTATACAGTAGTTTGGCTGTCCAACAATAAATAAATATTGTTCATTCTCGTGATCGTTCAATTACTTGCGTCAACGGACGCATTTAGCTGTTTTTGATGATGATACATTGATGATACAGATGAGGGGCACAAGAAAACAGCCCTACATGGGGTACTCCAGATGTTACTGTCTTCGACTCATTTTTTTTCTTAACCCACGCAGACTCATTGCCTGCAGTCCGTTAGCAAATATAGGAGCCACGTGCGACCTCACTTTATTCAGTAAGCGTTCATGGAGGGCCTCTATCATACGTGTTTTGAAAATCAAGATAGATTAGAACACCGTCTAAATAAAGTGTAGAAGAAGCTGACGGTTAACTTATTTTCATACCACATTTAACTTTTCAAGTTACCTGAAGGTCCAAATATGGCTGCTACAACAGTCATCCTAAAAAAAAATTCTACCCGTGTGATCAATTTGATGAATTAGAACTCTAAAAGAGGAAAATGATTAGGAGGCTCTTGTAAATATTGGTGTAACCATGGCTTCACGGGCGAGTGTCCCGCCACAAAAACATCAGATTTAATGTAGAAGTGGAAGAGTTCAAATTTATGAGATTGGCGAAATGCTTTTCAAGATATCGGCTCTTAAAGTGGACGCCTTGTGACGTCGTGCGCTGTTGTTCATATCACCTCTTGAAGTGGACAGCTTGTGGCGTCGTAAACTGATGTCCATATCACCTCTTGAAGTGGACAGCTTGTGGCGTCGTAAACTGTTGTTCATATCACCTCTTGAAGTGGACAGCTTGTAGCGTCGTAAACAGTTGTTCATATCGCCTCTTGAAGTGGACAGCTTGTGGCGTCGTAAACAGTTGTTCATATCACCTCTTGAAGTGGACAGCTTGTGGCGTCGTAAACTGTTGTTCATATCGCCTCTTGAAGTGGACAGCTTGTAGCGTCGTAAACAGTTGTTCATATCACCTCTTGAAGTGGACAGCTTGTGGCGTCGTAAACTGTTGTTAATGTCACCTCTTGAAGTGGACAGCTTGTGGCGTCGTAAGCTGTTGTTCATATCACCTCTTAAAGTGGACAGCTTGTGGCGTCGTAAACTGTTGTTCATATCACCTCTTGAAGTGGACGACTTGTGGCGTCGTAAACTGTTGTTCATATCGCCTCTTGAAGTGGACAGCTTGTGGCGTCGTAAACAGTTGTTCATATCACCTCTTGAAGTGGACAGCTTGTGGCGCCGTAAACAGTTGTTCATAACGCCTCTTGAAGTGGACAGCTTGTGACGTCGTAAACTGTTGTTCATATCGCCTCTTGAAGTGGACAGCTTGTGGCGTCGTAAACAGTTGTTCATATCGCCTCTTGAAGTGAACAGCTTGTGGCGTCGTAAACTGTTGTTCATATCACCTCTTGAAGTGGACAGCTTGTGGCGTCGTAAACTGTTGTTCATATCACCTCTTGAAGTGGACAGCTTGTGGCGTCGTAAACTGTTGTTCATATCGCCTCTTGAAGTGGACAGCTTGTGGCGTCGTACTCTGTTGTTTGTAATAAAAGATTATAATAAAAGCAATCATTGACGTCAAGAACCTTCAAATTCAAGAGGTAAAATACCGAAACTGTTCGTCCAATAGTTCATGAATTTTGACTTTATCCCTATGTCCCTTTATCCCTATGTCCCTTTATCCCTATGTCCCTTTATCCCTATGTCCCTTTATCCCTATGTCCCTCTATCCCTATGTCCCTTTATCCCTATGTCCCTATATCCCGATGTCCCTTTATCCCTATGTCCCTTTATCCCTATGTCCCTTTATCCCTATGTCCCTTTATCCCTATGTCCCTTTATCCCTATGTCCCTTTATCCCTATGTCCCTTTATCCCTATGTCCCTTTATCCCTATGTCCCTTTGTCCCTATGTCTCGTTACCCTTAATTCCCTTATCCCTATGTCCCTTTATCCCAATGTCACTTTATCCTTATGCCTCTTTATCCCCATGTCTCTTTATCCCTGTGTTTCTTTATCCCAATGTCACTTTGTCGTTATGCCTCTCTATCCCTATGTCCATTTATCCCCATGTATCTTTATCCTTATGTCCCTTTATCCCATACATCAACATGATGACAGAATTGTTCTGGCGGAACACTCTGCTGTTTAAGGGATATGAATGTGTTCTCGTGAGTATGATTGGTGAAATCTTCTTCGATTCGTTATTTGGTCTTGAACTTGCGTCGCGAGTACACGAGACGTAAACCAGTTTGTCGACGTGTTTACTTCGAACGTCAACGAGACTGCAAAGTGTATTTTTTACAGTGGCCGTTCAAACGTATTCCGCAAGATACTGGTTTGTGGATAGCCTACTTTTAGCACTGCTGAATATTTGAAGAATAAAAACGGATATGGACTGTGATGCATGAATGAAGAGTAGCAAATAAAATATTGTTAGTCTACTACGGAAAAAACGAACGATACCTACTCTATACGTAGAAGTTAACATTATATGAAGTTCTTTGACAAAGCTCCCTGAAGATTTATATTTATAAAAATTCGCTACTGTACAAATGTATACCCTGAACTGCAACCTTCATCTCTTACATAACAAGATTTGATGCATCTCGCATCCGGGGTGTCGTCTCTTACATAACAAGATTTGATGCATCTCGCATCCGGGGTGTCGTCTCTTACATAACAAGATTTGATGCATCTCGCATCCGAGGTGTCGTCTCTTACATAACAAGATTTGATGCATCTCGCATCCGGGGTGTCGTCTCTTACATAACAAGATTTGATGCATCTCGCATCCGGGGTGTCGTCTCTTACATAACAAGATTTGATGCATCTCGCATCCGGGGTGTCGTCTCTTACATAACAGATTTGATGCATCTCGCATCCCGGGTGCTTTTTTACTACATTTCTTGTTTCCTTCCATACCAGATAACGCCCTCTGATCTCAGATGCGACAACCTAGCCCCTGACCCATTCTCCCCTCCGCCTCCTAACCTTCCCTGTTTAATGTGACTTCCCGTTCTTCCGGGCACTAATCGTTTCCATGACAACCTGTCATGACAAACAATAAGCAGAACAGGTGTATTGCGAGAGTTGTACAGAACATGAACGGGAGCAGTGAACATGCGCGGGGGGAGAGAACTGAGCGGTAGGGAAGAACTTGAGCGGAAATGACGAATATAAGAGGGAATTGTTAACCTGGACGAGAACGGTGAACATGAGCAGAAACAATGAATATAAGCGGAAACAATTAGCATGAGCGGAAACAATGAGCATGAGCGGAAACAATGAGCATGAGCGGAAACAATGAGCATGAGTGGGAACAACATACATGAGCGGAGACAATGAAAATGAGCGGAAACAATGAGCATGAGCGGAAACAATGAGCATGAGCGGAAACAATGAGCATGTGTGGAAACAATGAACATGAGTGGAAACAACATGCATGAGCGGAAACAATGAGCATGAGCGGGAACAATGAACATGGGTAGGAACAGCATACATGAGCGGGAACAAATAGAATGAGCGGAATAGGTGAACAGGAATATGAACGAGTAATATAGGATGTAACTGTGAACATGAGCAGGAAGTGTGAACATGAGAAAAAATTGTGAACATGAGCGGTAACTACGAGCATGATCGGGAACGGTGAACATTAGCGAGAACAAAAACATTATCAGGAACAGAGAATATAAGCCGAACTAGTTAATATGATCAAATATTGTGAAATGAGATGGGAACAGAAACCATTAGCGGGAAAGAGAACCTGAGCGGAACCAGTGTGCATGAGCGGGAACTATGACTATGAAGAACAATGGCTGACATTAGATGAAACAGTGAACATGAGCGGGACCGGTGTGCATGAGCGGGAACTATGACAATGAGGATCAATGGCGTACATGAAATGGAACAGTAAACATGAGTGGGTAAAATGAACATGGACGTAAACAATGGAACAGTGAATGTGAGCGGGAACAGCAAACATACGCGAGAAGTGCGAACCTGAGCAGGAACAGTGCACATTATGAGCTAAAATCAAATTACGATAGCCAGAGTTTGACACAACCATCGGCCTCATAAAATATGTCTCGAAAAGAACTTTTGTTCCTTCCGTTGATACCAAAAACGTATACATTTTTGCCTTTCTCAATTTATGACGCTCATTGATAATTGTTCATTTATTTATTTAAAGGTTACATTTCCCTAGTTGGAAATTTGATCAGCATCTCCTAGCTTCATTGGATCTAGCAAATGTTTGACGAGTAACAGCTGTTTGTCTTGCTGATACTATTTGGGCAAGGTGCGAACTAACCATGACATGTTCCACGTGGTGCCACGTCACATACCAGAAGTCTGCTCTGCTTAAACGCTAATTACGCAGGTGGTGGCTGCAGACAGGTGGTGGCGCTCGGAATGGAACGCATCAGCTAGCATAAATGCGCACGCCAGCTGTTCGGAGGAGGTTGACTGTTTACTAATTAAAAGAATTTCGATTAATCCAATGAAAATGCAAGCAACGTTGATTTTGGAGATTATTTTAGTACCTCCAGTGAATTAATTTTTTGGATAAAACTTCCCTAACACTCGTATAACCTCGTGATAGTAAAAATGATTCAAAGAAATAACGAGGTTCTAAGTTGTTACGATCTAAACAACACCAGAGCTGGCATTCTCGAACACATTTCTTGTATTCTTCAATGTCGGCTTGCACTGCGTTCTCACTAGTTATTCTTCAAAGACAATACCCATAGTGATATAAGTTACTTGAAAGAATATAAAGTAGTAAATGTTCTCGTCTAAACAGCCCAGCGGAAGACGTGGAATATATCAATGGTCAGATAGCATGTATTCCGTAATTTAGTCAACCTGTCGCCGCACATAAATATAATACTTTACTCTGATTTTTAACTCCAGGTTGTATGAGTATTCTTGTAGTAACTGCACGTGGATTATTTCAACATTGAGGGTCATGTTGAAATCGTAACAAGTTTTCGCAAAGAGTCATCGTAACGAGTCACCGTAACGAGCTATCGTAACGAGTCATCGTAACGAGTCATCGTAACGAGTCATCGTAACGAGTCATCGTAACGAGTCATCGTAACGAATCGGCGTAACCAGTCGTTGTAACGAATTTTTGCAATGAGTCACCGTAACGAGTCATCGTATCGAGCTATCGTAACGAGAAATCGTAAAGAGTCATCGTGACGAGTTCATCGTAACGAGTCATCGTAACGAGTCATCGTAACGAGTCATCGTAACGAGTCATCGTAATGAGTCATTGTAACGAGTCATCGTAACGAGTCATCGTAACGAGTCATCGTAACGAGTCATCGTATCGAATAATCGTAACGAGTCATCGTAACGAGTCATCGTAACGGGTCATCGTAACGAGTCATTGTAACGAGTCATCATATGGAGTCATCGTAACGAGTCACCGTAACGAGCTATCGTAACGAGTCATCGTAACGAGTCAACGTAACGAGTCATCGTAACGAGTCATCTTATCGAGTCATCATATCGAGTCATCGTAACGAGTCACCGTAACGAGCTATCGTAACGAATCATCGTAACGAGTCATCGTAATGAATCATCGTAACGAGTCATCGTATCGAATCATCGTAACGAGTCATCGTAACGAGTCATCGTAACGAGTCATCGTAACGAGTCATCATATCGAGTCATCGTTACGAGATATCGTAACGAGTCATCATAACAAATCATCGTAACGAGCCATCGTAACGAGTCATTGCAACGAGTCATCGTGATGAATCATCGTAATCAGTCATCGTGACGAGTCCTCTTAACGAGTCATCATATCGAGTCATCATATCGAGTCATGGTAATGAGTCATCGTAATGAGTAATCGTAACGAGTTATCGTAACGAGCCATGGTAACGAGTCATCGTAACGAGTCATCGTAACGAGTCATCGTAACGAATCATCGTAACGAGTCATCGTAACGAGTCATCGTAACGAGTCATCGTAACGAGTCATCATAACGAGTCATCGTACCCAGTCGTTGTAACGAGTTTTTGTCACGGGTCATCGTAACGAGTCATTGTAACGAGTCATTGTAACGAGTCATCGTAACGAGTCATCGTAGCGTGTCATCGTAGTGTGTCATCGTAATGCGTCATCATAACGAGTCATCGTAACGAGTCCTCGTAACGAGTCCTCGTAACGAGTCCTCGTAACGAGTCTTCGTAACGAGTCGACGTAATGAGTCATCGTAACGAGTCATCATAATGAGTCATCGTACCCAGTCGTTGTAACAAGTTTTCGCCACGAGTCATCGTAACGAATCATCGTAACGAGTCATCGTAGCGTGTCATCGTAACGAGTCGACGTAACGAGTCATCGTAACGAGTCATCGTACCCAGACGTTGTAACAAGTTTTCGCCACGAGTCATCGTAACGAGTCATCGTAACGAGTCATCGTAACGAGTCCTCGTAACGAGTCCTCGTAACGAGTCCTCGTAACGAGTCCTCGTAACGAGTCCTCGTAATGAGTCCTCGTAACGAGTCCTCGTAATGAGTCCTCGTAACGAGTCCTCGTAAAGAGTCTTCGTAACGAGTCGACGTAACGAGTCATCGTAACGAGTCGACGTAACGAGTCATCGTAACGAGTCATCGTAACGAGTCGGTTGTAACGAGTTTTCGAAACGAGTCACCGTAACGAGTCATCGTAGCGTGTCATCGTAGCGTGTCGTCGTAGCGAATCATCGTAACCAGTCATCGTAACGAGTCATCGTAACGAGTCATCAAATGGTGTTGGATTGCGATACAAATATGCATGCGAAAAAATGTCAATTAAGCATATCAGAAATTGTACGTACTAAATTTCATACAATTAAGTTGATGCGACGTCCCCAACTCGCCACTTGATGACACGGTAGCGCGAACCAGTTTGCAGGGTCATAGTCAAGTTTGAAGTGTGTGTCTTTTTGAGTGTCGCTATTTGCATTGGCATATTTCCCGCCTGAAATTGATCGTTTACACTATTGTGGCCCTCTGAAGTTGTCAAATTTTGTTTGACAAATCTTACATGACGTCGATCACTAGGCTCAATAATCTTGCATAATGTCGATCACTAGGTTCAATAATCTTGCATGATGTCGATCACTAGGTTCAATAAAATTGCATAATGTCGATCACCAGTTCAATAATTTTGCATGAAGTCGATCACCAGTTCAACAATTTTGCATGATGTCGATCACTAGGCTCGATAATCTTGCATGATGTCGATCACTAGGTTCAATAATCTTGCATAATGTAGATCACCAGTTCAATAACTTTGCATGAAGTCGATCACCAGTTCAACAATTTTGCATGATGTCGATCACTAGGCTCGATAATCTTGCATGATGTCGATCACTAGGTTCAATAATCTTGCATAATGTAGATCACCAGTTCAATAACTTTGCATGAAGTCGATCACCAGTTCAACAATTTTGCATGATGTCGATCACTAGGCTCGATAATCTTGCATGATGTCGATCACTAGGTTCAATAATCTTGCATAATGTAGATCACCAGTTCAATAACTTTGCATGAAGTCGATCACCAGTTCAACAATTTTGCATGATGTCGATCACTAGGCTCGATAATCTTGCATGATGTCGATCACTAGGTTCAATAATCTTGCATAATGTAGATCACCAGTTCAAGAATTTTACAGGACGTCGATCACGAGGTGCAATAACCTCGAAAAGCGTCGATCCCGAGGTCATACAAGTGTTCTATGTTCATTGACCCCTTTACTTCATAACCTACATAAATGTCCTCGACACCGGCATCATCAGCAAGATATACAAATGCAACGACGACTCCAAACTCGCATATCTATTCGAAGTGACACAAAATACTACATGGTATACTGGCCCGGTAAGAGGCAAATGAACTTCAATGTTGAGGAATGCACAGTTACATGTTCAATGGAACCCACGACAAAATATCTTATTAATATGTGGCAGAACAGCACCTGACTGAAGAGCTTAGAAGTATTTACAAGTGTTTGCAGACAAGAAAAGGCATTTTAGCTCAAACTCTGTTGCCATTTAATAGTAAAAAGATCAGTTCTGAAGTAGAACGTCTAAGAGAGCATCACGTGTCTGTATATTTTATGTTTTAATAGATCGAAAAAGGAATGTTTGTAACCACTCAAATCAGCATCTGAAGAGAAAGCCACCGACCCACAATGTTCATCTGAGATTGTCACAGTTCCATACCTCGGTAAACCAATGCTGACCAGTGTCATTGCCTGACACCGTTTTGCAACGCTCAGGTACCATGCCGGGCTCTTTTTTTTACTGAACTAGTGCCAACGCCGGGCGTATTTCAATCGTACGGGTGTCAATACTGGACACGGGTTTTCACGATTATTCTAGTGAGAGTGCTATAGCTGGAAGCTATTTAGCGGCGATTTAGGTAGAACTTGTCAAGCCGTGACTTGAACTTTTCGATTTTGTAACTGTTCTCAAATTCCGCGGGAAGTGTGTTTCATTACTCGACAACTGTATATGTGAAGATATTGCGCGTGATATCGAGTGTGGAACGCTTGTCAACGGTTTTGTATCCATTATTCCTGGTCACTCCATTCGCATATTGAGTGAAAGGCTCGCTCGCTTGACGTTTTCTTTACTCGTCATTATCTTCCACACTTCGATCATGTCATTTATGACTCGACGCTTCTCTAGTAAATAAAGGTCGAGTTCACGTAGTCTGTCTTCGTACAATTTATTGAGCAGCGAAAGGATCAGTTTGGTAGCTCTACGTTGAACCTTTTCTTATTTAATAACGTATTGTGTGAGAAATGGAGACCAGAATCGGACAGAATACTCAAGGTGCCGTCTTACAAATACATTATATAACTTGCGAATACGGTTTCTACTCATGTGCGAGATAGTGCGAAGTATCATGCCTAACATTTTATTGCCTTCTTTGGCAGAATCGTTACATTGCTTGCTGCTCTTTAAGTCGTTGCTAATGATGACAGTTCTCTTCGGTGGCAGGAATCAGTTTATTTCCGGACATTGAAAATTCGTACTTAGGGTTATGATGACTAATGTGCATAAACTTACACTGATCGACTTTGAATTTCATTTGCCACTTTTTTGACTAATCAATATTTTTGTTCAAGTCTAATTGAATCAACTCACACTCAGGATTGGTTTGCACTTTTTCTCCTAGCTTAGTGTCGTCTGCAAACTTGCTAATGTTCGAGAGTACGTTGCTATCGAGATCGTTTATAAATATTATTCAGAGAACTAGACCTAACACAGATCCTTGAGGCACGCCGCTTGTAACTTTACCCCAAATGGAGGAAGCTCCGTTAAGTACGACTCGCTGCCATCTGTTCGTGAACCAGCATCTTATACAGTTATTTAGCTCATCTTGAATACCGATGCTCTGCAATTTACTAACTCAACATCTGTGAGGGACTTCATCAAAAGCCTTTTGAAAGTCAAGATAAATGATGTCGATCGGAGATTTCGCATTGTGAAATTCAATTATAATTTGGAAAAAAACATCGAGTTCGTAAAACATGAACGATTGTGTTTAAAGCCGTGTTGAGAGTCACCAATCAACTGATTTGATTCTAAGAATTCGGTAATTTATTCGTGATAAAACTTTCCCTCAATTTGCCTACTACTGATGTGAGACTAGTTGGACGGTAATTGCCTGGACACATTTTGTCCCTTGTTTACAAATTTGGGTAACATTGGTCTCTTCCAATTGAGAAGGAAATGGGCAAGGGACAAGTTCTATTTGCGAGAAATTGGGTAAAAATGTTTGATAAATGTTCTACGGTTAGTTTTAGTCTCTTTCAACATTTTTTGATGAACTTGGTCTGGACCTGGAAATTTTGTGACTTTCAATTTATTAATATATTTAATAACTTTGTCTAAGGAAAAGTTCACTGTACTGTGGGCTTCTATTCGTCTTTGCGCTTTGATATCCTCAGGATTCGAAAGACCCTGATTCTCTAACGTAAATACAGAACAAGAGTATTAATTTGGTAGGTTACTCATTTTAGTGTCGTCCGTTTCTAGCTCACCAATATCGTTCTCAAAAGGACCCATTACAGATCCTGATTTTTTTTAAATCGAAATATAACTTAAAACATGTTTTGGATTAGTTTTGGCACTGGCCGCAATTTTATTTTCGTAATATTTCTTCTTACGTTTCAGGACCTTCTTTAGAACTTTTCTGTTTCTTTTGAATTAATTTTTTGCAACGTCGTCATGTGGGTGTTTCTGTTTTATGGACTGCTTTGCTTTCTTTTGCAACTAAAGGTGCCGCTATTCTCCTTTCCAGTACGTAGATTGGATGACTGCTGTTCGCATGTTCGCATGTTTAAGTGCAGTCAAACAATTGTTCAGCGGCTGATTGACATCTTGTCCGAGGGTATATTTGCTGACGCCATTGACTCTCCTAAGCCACCAAAGTTGTCTTATCTAAAGTTATTGACTTATTCGCAGTTTATTGACGTTTTTAACTCGAGCTCAATCAAACAACGGATACAATTATGGTTGCTAGTTCCGAATTGTTTGGCCACTTCGACGTTCATGACACGAAAGGTGCCTGTACTAAATAGAAGATCAAAAATATTGCTTCCTCTTGTAGGTGTCTTCAACATTTTGGTCATGAACTTATCGTCAGCAAAATCAATCAGACTTTGACCAGTGGCAGTACATTCTTCTGTTTCTCAATCAATGTCAAGAATATTGTAGTCTCCAAGCACTCATAGCGTGTTATCAAAACACTATCACATGCCAAAAGACGTGACCACACGTTGCCTCTCTTTTGTCAATGAAATATTCACCCACTATGTCACATCAATACTTTTTCCGATGCGGTGTTTGTCTACCAAGCTCTGAGTCATTCAACTTACATTGCTAACATTTTTTTCATTTGAAATTTATAATTTGGCTCATGATCTTTGTAACAATGCGAATTTGCTAATTCCCCGTAACACGTCTAAACAGTCCAAAACTTGGAATTCAATTTCCATAGATATAAGGACGGATAAAAATACAGCTATCTTCAAACTTGAACTAAAATTAGACATGTTTGAACATGTAGGTGCTGAATTTCTTGAATTGTTATTTACTTCCGCAATGCAATTTACCGTGTCAACTATTTGTGATTCATAATTTTCGTGTTGAAGATTCATTAATTATATTTTTTTCCTGTTTCATATGATCGAATTTCCAATTATCTTGTTCATGCAGAAATCCGTTCATTCTTTATATCCATCTATTATGACCCATTGAAATGTTTTTTTTGTGTGTGCTTATGTAACATGTCTTTATAACTATGCAGTGAATTTCAAAATTAGTGTCATCGTATGTCATACATTTAGTTTGCGATAATGTAATAGACAACCTCATATCGGACATTTTCTGCTCATAGTTTTTTTATTAAATGTCAGTTGAAACAGTAGATTGTCATTATAAAGCAAGTGTCTATTGCCATACCTATATTGCTTATTTTTTTTAGACCAATGGTCCAATGTAACGTTTTTATGTCTCGACCCATAAAAAAATAGAGAATAGAGAATGTCCCTCAACAATGACCATAGGTTGGTTGGATGCAGAGGTAAAGTTACTCCCAAACCTTAGTTATAAGTTACTTTTAAATTCATCTTAATAGCAAATGTTGTTATCAGAACAGCTCACGCTGACGAAAACTTGGTACGTATCGTCTATGTATTCTGATATTTTTGTAATTTTGTTAATATGTCATTGTACCTTTATAAACTTCAAATCCTTAATCCTATTCGGTTTTGTGCTGTGATGACATCGCGCGCGAGCTTGTAGTAAAGCTCGACATCATCTGCGACAATGTTTTTTGGGGGGACTATAAACTAGTGTGATTTGACATATTGTGTGTTTACCGACTACTTAAATAGATACTATATAGAAACCTCTATTACTACTCCTCCACCCTCACAGCCTTGTCTATATTTGCGAAATAGTGAGAATCACGAGAGAGTGGATTCGCTTAGACCATTTCTTGCGCTTGATTTCATCTACGATTTTGTGATGGTTATTACGCCGATCAAGTGGACCAAGAACGAGATCTTAAAATATGAATAATGAATGATCATACACGGAGAAGCAAAGTGGATGCTAGCTGCCTGAAATCTCCTTCAAAAAATTGGCTTTACATCATAATTTTTTGTACTACAAGAACAAGAACATTATGCCTTCAATTTAGACTTCACTCGTAATACCTCATATAGTATTTGCAATCCAATTTTGGCCTCTCTCTTAAGAGGGGATGTCATCATGATGGAACGAAACAACACCGAGCCCTGAAAATATTCCCAGAACTTAGGACCAAGACGTACTCGTCACGGCTTGAAAAACTGGAGGCGGTACCACGTAAATGAAGTCAACTCGGGGGTCAGCTCACACTAACATTAAATATGTGAATGGTTGTACTACAGCCAGGACAGGGGGTATCTTTGAATGATGTTATAACGAAAGAACTAGAAACAATGACAATAAATTAGGCTGAAACCCTTCTGAACACAAGTTTTCGAACACTTCTTTCCAATTAAGATACCAACAATCTGGAACCGTTTACTATATGATATGGTAAAGAGTAACAACATCAACACCTTCAAAGACGGCTTACCAAGCACTGGGAGACCAATTCACCGCCCTACTGGGTTAGAATGATGGAAATATAGCAAACACAGAAGGTGGCAACCTCTAATGAAGTCTTGCGGATCGCAGCCCTGGAACTGGATAGCACATCTAGGCTGGGCAAGTAGAACTGCAAACTAAAATGACTCATGAGGCCGTTCCAGGTTTGCTTGCTATGCTTTACTATGTCAATCCACGCCACGCCACGTCACGCCACGTTACGTCACGCCAATCTAAGTCACATCAATCCTCACCTAATGCAGCTTCTGCATTAGGCGTAGATACACTTTCTATAGAAATATCCCTCTCCGATTGACTATCAACTAGCAGTGTCCTGGGTGAGGCGTACCTCACATAGGAATATTCCAATATTAATACTCAGCAGCAAATGGGGGCTACTGTATCAACAACGTCAACTTGTTGGCACCTCCTCTAACATCACATATTAGCCGTCCGCAATAACTGAAAGGCGAGATATAGCAAGAAAATAACACCTCTCACAACATCTAATTTTGTAATGCTATTGGTAGGTTATCATGTACTCCAATAAGTTATAGGGGAGCAAAATAATTACCTATCACAACATCTAGCTCTGTTATGCTATTGGTAGGTTATCATGTACTCCAATAATTTATAAGGGAGTACAAAAAATACATCTCACAACACCTAACTCTGTAATGCTATTGGTAGGTTATCATATACTCCAATAAGTTATAAAGGAGTACAATAATTACCATACGTACTAATGGAGTGCGAAACAAGTGACACCAATTAATTCAACAAGTTCTTCCACAATTGGTACAGGTGAAAATCATACACATGGCGCAATCCCAAAGGGCCAGCACCACCTAATCCCCGAAAGCTAATCTAGGAGCTTGCCGACCTCTGGCAAACACCGAGGAAGAGAAGCAGCAACGATCTTCTTCAATAATAATAATAATCATAATAATAGTAATAATAATAATAATGATAATAACATCTTTATTAAAAACCACTAAGTGCATAGAAGTACAATTGATACACAACTTAATCTAATAGAAATTTGAGTTAATCGCCACGGTAAGGCGAACGAGTCAAATCAGAACTCACATTAGAAATAGAATTTTTATACTCAACGGACACACATCTTCCCTCTAGAGTGCACAGGATTTCTTTCTCTCCACCGTCCTATCATTGAAGACACAGCGAGTTGGCAATGATACAAATAGGGGATGAATGAAACGAAAGTAACTGAAAGAATCAAAGTAAAGTAACTCAAAATAGAGTCGAAAAAAATAGTCAGGTCGATGAGAGGTTTCAGATCACGGATCGAAGGTCCACAGCTAAACCTCAGGTATGAATGTACAAACAGCTGAATAGGCGATGAAAATGTCAATAAATGATACACAAATTGAAAATTAGTTTAAGATCGGCCGATGCGGAGCAGCGAATTTCAATAAATTATCAAGATAAAAAATAGAAACTTCTCAGTAAAATAAAATCTAACTCCCTTCTCGAGCAAGAAAATGTGAAGGACCTCATTGGAAGCTTTACAAATCCAGCTAAACATATCCAGCTGTACATATCCAGCTATACATATCCAGGTTGCCCCAAAAAAATGTGATATGAAACACGACTCATCCGCACTATTCCGGGGAATCGTATAGTGCGACGGCAGTCGCTTAGGCTACGAACATCAAAAATTCAATGATAAAAACACTCAGAAACCCGCGTATTCATGCGGGTCACGCATTGCTTCTTTGCCCGTCACCACCTGAGAGTGCACAGAGAACTGTTTCATTTGGCGCAGGTAAAAACACCACTTTCGTCAGTGAACGTCTGTTTGGAAAAAAATGTCTGAAGGATTGAGACGAGGTGTGGTTTGGGGACTACATCATCTGTCTGAAGGATTGAGACGAGGTGTGGTTTGGGGCCTACATCATCTGTCTGAAGGATTGAGACGAGGTGTGGTTCGGGGCCTACATCATCTGTCTGAAGGATTGAGACGAGGTGTGGTTTGGGGACTACATCATCTGTCTGAAGGATTGAGACGAAGTGTGGTTTGGGTAGTACAATTTCCCAAACTAATCTCGGTTTCTCTTCAAAGGTAACTACAAAACTCTGTTAACTACAACAACCGTAGAAAACGAGTCAATTGTTAGGTTTAAACCAGGCTTCTTGAAAGCTTATAGACACCACAGTTGCAGGATGACAACAACAAATAAGATTCAAAGAATCTCAGCTTCGAGCGACAACGTGACTTGTGTAGCTTTTATTTCGTTAGTCTCCTCTGATTGTTAGGACGAGACTGAGAACTGATCCGGTGGACGATCAATTAACAATTTGCTCAGAATTTTTTTTTCAACGTTACTTATATCTTCAGGGTGAAGGCTTTAGGGGTTTAAAAGGCCTCATGCGTGACGATGAGAAAGTTCTAAACGATCTGGCACGTGGTGACGAAATTTTGGGCTTGAACAAAATTGATGAACAAGGCCCGGCTTGGATTTCTGATAACATCACACATTTTAAAATCCCAAACAACAAATCTCGATGATGTAAGTTACTCCACTAAATAATAGAAAGGACAGAGGGAACAGTTAGCGGTCAATACGGAACAAAATATTAAATGATAAACATAGCGATTTGGAAAAGGAAAGGATGCAAATTGTGAGACATCATCACAACCTAGACCACTGAGCAGACGTCATGCCCAACCGATGATGATGAAGAGGCTCACCAGTCTACCACTTTAACATACGGGTACACACGTCAAACAAGACTAAGATGTACTTCTCTCTACCAAATATAGCACCCGGGTACACACATCAAACAAGACTAAGATGTACTTCTCTCTACCAACTATAGCACCCGGGTACACACATCAAACAAGACTAAGATGTACTTCTCTCTACCAACTATAGCACCCGGGTACACACATCAAACAAGACTGAGATGTACTTATCTCTACCACTATAGCACCCGGGTACACCCATCGGAAAAGACTAAGATATACTTCTCTCTACCACAATAGCACCCGGGTACACCAATCAAACAAGACTACGATATACTTCTCTCCAAAACTATGAGCAAGCTGCGTACCAGTAAGGCGCGTAGTCCAGTGATAAGCAGGACGCAAAAACTAAAGCGCTAAAAGTAAAATCGGGAAGGAATGCCAGTCTTTCATTGCAGATAATGGGTTAGTTCAATTCGCTTACTGGGGCAACCAATGATACTACCCATTGCACAGTCCAGTGCAGCCCTCACAGATACAGATTCAGACACTAGGCCGAAATCCCCAAGCAAAGGGGGTGGCCGACGGCAAGGCGCACCTCACACTCTCATACACTCACACTCGCACGCCTTAGCCCTTTTGCGCAAAAGGGTCTGGCCGGGAACCCCGCAACACACCCTCCGGGTCATGGGTGCGGTTCAAGGTCAGTGTCGGCAGCAGGGCTCGACAGTGTGACTGGTTTACCCTTGCCGCGTCATGATGACCGGGCTCCCCGCCAACGACCATCTCGTCTCTCAACGATGTGCCTAGGGCGGGAACGCACGTCAGGGAAGCGTCAAAACTCATCCGTTCACAATCATTCTCTTCTCACGCCTTTCCAGTGCACGCTCTCTCGCTACCTCCACACTCAGGTCTCTCCTTCCTAAAGCCTGCTTCACACCATCCATCCACCCAAACTTTGGTCTCCCTCTAGGCCGACGTCAACTTGCCTCTGCCGTCCACACCCTTTTCACCAATATCCCCTCATCCATCCTCACCACGTGCCCGAACCATGTCCGAACACGCGAATCAACTCTGTTTTCTAACTTCTTAACCATCCCCGTTCTGATTTGAACCACGTCGTTAGTGAACCTGTCTCTCAGCGACACTCCAGCCATGCTCCTCAAACATTTCATCTCGAAAACATTCAACCTTCTTCTCTTCTCTGCTCTCACTCCACATGTCTCAGCTCCGTACAGCACAGTTGGGACAACGACACCCTCATGCAGCCCTCTCTTTGCTTCCATCCCCAACGTCCTGCAGCTCATTACCCTCTTCAGTGCACCCAACACTTTACACCCCTCTTTCACTCGCGACTTCACCTCAGTTTCCACTAGTTCAGTCTTCTCCACATGGGAGCCCAGATACTTAATACACTGAATTCCTCCCAACAACTCTCCATTTAGGAGGACGCTTATACTGCTCGCATCGGCAGTCTTTGAGCATCTCATTACTTTGCTTTTACTCACGTGTACTCGAAGCTTCCTCCTCTCACACACTCTACCAAACTCTGACACCAGCCTACATAGCTTCTCTTTTGAATCCGCCACATGAGCCGTATCATCCGCAAACAACAACTGGCTCAACTGCCAACTCCACCCATTCGCTTCCAACAGCTCTAAGCCACGACCCAGCACACTCGCGTTCACCTCTCTGACCACTCCATCCATATAGACATTGAACAATCAAGGAGACATCACGCAGCCTCGTCTCAGACCCACTTTCACTGTGAACCAATCACTCACCTCCCTTCCCACTCTGACACACGCTCGGCTGCCAACATGGAAACTCTGCACCGCTTCCAACAGCTTTCTGCCCACTCCATACAAACGCAACACTCGCCACAGAGCTTCCCTATCAATTCTGTCGTATGCCTTTTCCAGATCCATGAAGGCCTAGAACACATCCTTTCTCTCTGCAAGGTACTTCTAACAGACCTGTCTCACTGTAAAAAACTGATCGGTACACCCTCTACCACTCCTAAAGCCACATTGTTCCTCTCTAATTGCCCAATCCATACATTCTTTAATCTTTTTGATCAGCACTCTGCCATACAGCTTACCGACCACACACAACAAACTGATACCTCTTGAGTTGCAGTATTCATTTTTATCTCCGTTGCCCCTATACAGCGGGACAATGCAGGCACTGCGCACCTCAATCGGCACCACTCCCGTCACAAAACAAATGTTCAGTAGCCTCACCAACCATTCAACAATCGTTATTCTACCCTTTTTAGGTCCCCAGTCGCAACGCCATCCAAACCAGGGGTTTCCCTGGTTTCATCACCTCCACCGCCTCCAGCACTTCTTTCCAAGTAATGTCCTCAGCAAGTCTCTCTCCAAATACTGGCATCCGCGCACTGTTATGATCAACCTCAGCTAGCAGATATATATA
>SDVV010005265.1:0-19375 GCA_016164225.1 Gammarus roeselii | reverse complement strand
TACAAATGGGAACCAGCATGATATAACTACAATATCGGGAGAGACTTAGTCGCAGGCCTACAAATGGGAACCAGCATGATATAACTACAATATCGGGAGAGACTTAGTCGCAGGCCTACAAATGGGAACCAGCATGATATAACAACAATATCGGGCAAGACTTAGTCGCAGGCCCACAAATTGGAACCAGCATGATATAACTACAATATCGGGAGAGACTTAGTCGCAGGCTTACAAATGGGAACCAGCATGATATAACTACAATATCGGGAGAGACTTAGTCGCAGGCCTACAAATGGGAACCAGTAGGATATAACTACAATATCTGGAGAGACTTAGTCGCAGGCCTACAAATGGGAACCAGCAAGATATAACTACAATATCGGGAGAGACTTAGTCGCAGGCCTACAAATGGGAACCAGCAAGATATAACTACAATATCGGGAGAGACTTAGTCGCAGGCCTACAAATGGGAACCAGCAAGATATAACTACAATATCGGGAGCGACTTAGTCGCAGGCCTACAAATGGGAACCAGCATGATATAACTATAATATCGGGAGGGACTTAGTCGCAGGCCTACAAGATGAAATCGAAAGCGTTGACTTTAAGCACTATTTTGATCGCTGAAGATTTTTTGTGTTTTTCAGAGACAAGGAAGCACACACAAGCAAGCGACACATTACGAAGAAAAGAATACAAATATTTAATCCTCCTATGCCGATCATCATAGTTAGAGAAGTCATTGCTTGCATGGGGAGTCTGTATCAAGTGAATATAAATCCCAGCAAGGGCAAGAGTCCCAACGAGAGCAAGAATCCCAACGAGCGCAAGAATCCCAACAAGCGTAAGAATCCCAACGAGCGCAAGAATTCGAACGAGCTCAAGAATCCCAACGACCTCAAGAATCCCAATGAGCGAAAGAAACCCAACGAGCGCAAGAATCCTTACGAGCGCAAACGCAGGCTGGCAGATGAGTAACCAGAGTGGTCGAGCTCAAAAAAAAAATGTAGCTAGAGTGGCTAAGGATAATCCGAAAAGGTTCTATGCATCTGTGAATGAGAGACGGGCTGTTCGGGATTACATCGACCCTCCACGAAACAGTTCAGGTGCTCTAAAATCATCCTACACTGACATGTCGAATATACTCAGCGACCATTTTGTTAGTGTGTTCACAAAGGAAGATATTGGACTATGCGCGAGATGTAGGATTCTATGAAGAACAGCAACCGATTGGAAATAATAATTTCAGTATCAATAAAGTATAGGAGCAACTCAACTGACGAAACATCTGCAAATCTACAGGACCAGATAATCTACGCTCAAGAATATTAAAGAAGCTCACTGAAATCATTAGCAGTTTAATGCCAAAGGTCTTAAACAGATCTATGAGATCTGAAAGCATTCCTGTTCATTGGAAGAGAGCAAACATCACAGCTATTCTCAAGAAGAGAAGACAACCAGATAATTACAAACGAATCTGATTCCCTTGTGTGGTCGGTAAGACCTTGTAAACACTGATTAAAGCAAAAATATCCTGCCTTGTAGATTTAAATAATTTTGTCAATGATGCCCAACATTGAATTTTTAAAAAATTAGGCTGTCTCACTCATCTCCTTAATTTGTTCAATAAAATCAATTGAATATACGATGAAAACAAAGCTGTCGGCCTCATCTATTTTCATTTCTAAAAAGTATTTCATCCGGTATCCTATAAACGCTAACAAAAAAGTGTAAGGTATAAATATAAATGTTTCCAGATGGATCTGCAACTGGCTCACGAGCCACCAACAACGGGTCAGTGGGCTTCAGTTACATCTGGAGTGCCACAGGGAAGTATTCATGAGCCTCTTTTCTTAATGACCCACATAAATTTCTCTAGACCGGCAATATCAGTAGGATGTCCACTATTGCCGACGACACAAAACGGGGCCACAAAGCAAACTGCGAGCAGGGTCGAAAATATATTCAAAGTAACCTAAAAGAACTTGCAGACTGGGCTGGCAAGTAGCGAATGAATTTAATGTCGGGCAATGCTCGGGTATGCACATAAGAACCCACACTGGAAACTTTGATTAATAGTTAACGGAACAACACCGCACTACAATAGACCACAAGCAAAATTTTATAACAAAATAACCAATGGATGCTAGCTACAAGAAATTCATTAAGGTCTTGGCTTTATATCAGAAATTGTCACTACAATAACAAGAACAATATATGCTTTCAATGGATACTTCGCGCGTAACACCTCAAATGGAATTTGCAATCTATTTCTAGTCCTCACGTCTAATGGAATTTCAACAAGATGGAACGAATTCAACGCCGAGCTGTCGTCAATGGCTTGTGGCACACCGAATCCACGGTGAAGAATCGCAACAAAAGAAATTCCTGCATGACAATAACTGGACGGTCAGCTGAAAATATCGAGTAAGTGAACAAATTGCTGGAAACTGTTGACACGAAATCGACTAGAAAATTAGCAGCAGAGACAGTATTCATGAGAACAACTGTTAGAACCATTATGGAAGAAAGTCTTATCAAGTCCGACAGTCCTCAAGATAAGAATGACTCCATGAAATTGCTCGATTTGCAACCTGAGAACCAAAGGAATGGTTGAAAACTGTTACATCGATTTTGATGGATCATTTTCAGCGCTACAAGCTATATTCACTTGAATGCTAAGCCAAATAAACCGAAATGTCGAATGTTGCCGCAAACGAGGACTGCGTTCAAGATTGTTAGGCCATTGCATTCTTATAAGGAAACGGGATGATGTGGGCTGAGTTCAACGAAACTGTATGGTCTATTCTTCTTTCAAGATGCCAGAACTGTCGAAGCAGTTACAATTACAACTAAGATATTCAACGTGACTATTAAAACTATTTTTAGACGCAGAAGTCATCCAATCTGAGGTTCCAGCAAGATGGATCACCGGCACACACCTCGAAAGGTACCATAAACTGGTTGACCGCTCGTTTGTCTGACAAATTCCTTTTTCACTTGAGTTAGTTCCCATAGCCACCAAGATCGCCTGACCTTAGTCTGCTCGACTTCTTGCTTTGAACGACCATGTCTTTAGATCAACGCCAACATCTCTTGCTGAACTCACAAGAAAAGTGAGTGAAGTGAAGTGCTCGGAAAGTGGTCACGAGTATTGGCCATCGCACCGAGAAGTGTATTGCGCTGACGGCGGTCAGTGTGAAGAATGAGTATGGCCATCGTGCTGACTGTATGGCCATCGTGCTGACTGTATGGCCATCGTGCTGACTGTATGGCCATCGTGCTGACTGTATGGCCATCGTGCTGACTGTATGGCCATCGTGCTGACTGTATGGCCATCGTGCTGACTGTATGACCATCTTACTGACTGTATGGCCATCGTACTGACTGTATGGCCATCGTACTGACTATTTTAATTTATCAATCTCACCTATTTACCAAGGGGATTTAATAACTCTATCCAAATGTCTTATTTCGCATTTCGACGATTGATAATAATAGACTAATGTTCTCAAAGGAATAACCCAGACTGTGGAAAGGTAACTAAGCGAGAAAATTACTGTGAGGATCTCTTTCCCGACTATTTCTTGTTCAAGTGGGATTTTGAGGCTAGGACGACCAATGTGTCACCAAGTTCTAATATGTGCCATAATAATTAATTTGCTTTCCCTTAGGCTTTCAAGATCAGTACTCAGACATGTTTCCGTTCTGGAGGTCGTCATCTGGTTTACCGGGTTTTGACTGACCACTCTTCGACCTCCTTTTAGTGTTTCCAGAAGAGCTACCGTGGCTTGCACCTCCAGCTTTGGTAGACGATTCTCGGCTCCGGTTTCGTTGGTTGGTCCCGAACTTGCTGTAGGTAGTGATATCAGAGTATGCGAGGTCGTAGCCGTCAGCCTTCTTGCGCTTCTGCAAGTAGGCCTTGATCTTGGCAAAGCAGACCAGCACGAACACAACTCCAAGGGCAGCCACCAGTATGGAGAAAGCGATGCCCAGGAGCCGCCTGCTGGAGTCCAAATCCTGAAGCAGGGGAGGTTAAGTTAGGTTGAGAATCTTCAGAGACGAGAAATAATTATAGATCTTGCTGCTAATAACCCATTCCTGGCTTGACTTACAACACCCCATAGCAATCCACCCACATTCAGTAGTGGATCAATGATGATGTACATTCTACGCGTTTTAAATTCGTGATTTAATGTTCATCAGTTGGTGATGACTTACTGACAGAATTAGCTGTAAGAATTGGATGAACTTTTTCTAATGATGTCGCTAATGTTGACTGGGTAAAGGACGGGTTAGCTATCTCGATGGTTGAGCGAGTGAGGAATATTTTGAGGACCTTCTTGTCGTCGGCCACCCCCCTTCCAGGGGCTGCTGCCGAGTGTATGTATTTGTGTCTATGTAATGATCATTTGTTTAGACTTTCGAACTGTATCTACCCCTCTCTGTACTGGAGTTTGGATTAATGACGTTAGAGTGCTCGAATAACCTGCTGCCGCGTCACAACTCGATTTCTGCTCTCAACTCGAATTCTGCTCACAGCTTTAACTCTGCTCACAGCTCTAATTCTACTCCCAATTCTAATTCTGCTCACTGTTATAATTCTGCTCAGAGCTCTAATTCTGCTCATAGCTCTATTTCTGCTCACAGCTCTAATTCTGCTCACAGCTCCAATTTTGCTCACAGATCTTATTCTGCTCACAACTCTAATTCTGCTCACAGCTCTAATTCTGCTCACAGCTCTAATTCTGCTCTCAACTTTAATTCTGCTCACAACTCTAATTCTGCTCAGAACTCTAATTCTGCTCACAACTTTAATTCTGCTCATAACTCTAATTCTGCTCACAACTTTAATTCTGCTCATAACTCTAATTCTGCTCACGGCGATAATCCCGATTGAATGACCATCAGACCTGCAAATCTATTAAAGAATAAAACGAATCTGTAATTGCGCACGCAGACGAGATATCCACCCAAAATAAGTCAGTTAAGATCATATAAATCAATCTGGTTGGTCAATGATGACGTCATAAAAGCAGAAAATTTAAAAGTCAGCTTAGGGAAATGCACAAAAAGGCACGCACCTACGAATTTCCTTGAGTCCAACTACCCGGGCCTGCATGAAGAGATTCCGGACTTCATTTAAATTGATCAACTTAAGAGAGGATACGCACCTGCCAAAACAGTTTCTGTTAGCTGATTTGGAAAACTGTTCAGCCTCACCTTGAGTTCCTTTAGCTTCTCGGCGAGGGTGAAGCGCGCCTCAACAAGGTTGGACAATCCTCCAGCGTTGTTTACTTCGTCCCAGACGATGAGGCCGAAGTGGAGCGTGTAATCCTCCTCCAGGTTTTCCATGCTGAGCTCTTTCAACTGTAACAAAGGGGTTTATTGTAGGGTCACCTGGCTTTTGTTTGTCTTAAGTTAAACCATCAAGAATCCCAACGGACGCTCCACTAAAACCAGAACATCAACAACAGATTGTCGATACTCTGTTTTATGGTTTCAATGTGTGTACTGGCGTTTGGGTACGTGAGTATTAATTATATCAGTCACATTTTGAAATAGCTAAAAAATGGTTACTACGATACTCATCGACAGCCATGGTCAATTCGAAGACTGATGAAACTGTCACGAAATATCTGCCAAGGTCTGACAGCCATTAGATCCATTATCG
Source organism: Gammarus roeselii (assembly GCA_016164225.1). Lineage (NCBI taxonomy): Eukaryota > Metazoa > Arthropoda > Malacostraca > Amphipoda > Gammaridae > Gammarus > Gammarus roeselii. Next base: position 13,698 of record SDVV010005265.1, on the reverse strand, counting down.
TGTTTGTGGCGATTCCGGTGTTCGAAACAATTTGCCGTGCCACTGCGTCCTGTTGACGCAAACAACATCCTTGTATAATATGTTATGACATAATATATGTTGTTGAGAAATTTTCCCTCCACGAATTTCATACGAGGAATGTCACCACTCCAGTCACGAGGTGTCAGACACTGCGACATGTGGTGGTCACTTATTCCAGTCACCACTCCAGTCACGAGGTGTCAGACACTGCGACATGTGGTGGTCACTTATTCCAGTCACCACTCCAGTCACGAGGTGTCAGACACTACGACATGTGGTGGTCACTTATGTCAGTCACCACTCCAGTCACGAGGTGCCAGGCGCTGCTACATGTGGTGGTCACTTATTCCAGTCACCACTCCAGTCACAAGGTGTCAGACACTGCGACATGTGGTGGTCACTTATGTCAGTCACCACTCCAGTCACGAGGTGTCAGACACAGCGACATGTGGTGGTCAGGTATTCCAGTCACCACTCCAGTCTCGAGGTGTCAGACGCTGCTACAAGTGGTGGTCACTTATTCCAGTCACCACTCCAGTCACAAGATTTCAGACGCTGCTACAAGTGGTGGTCACTTATTCCAGTCACCACTCCAGTCACGAGGAGTCAGACGCTGCTACACGTGACCGTCATTTATTCCAGCTACCACTCCAGTCACGAGGTGTCAGACACTGCGACATGTGGTGGTCAGGTATTCCAGTCACCACTCCAGTCACGAGGTGTCAGATACTGCGACATGTGGTGGTCAGGTATTCCAGTCACTACTCCAGTCACGAGGTTTCAGACGCTGCAACATATGTTGGTCACGTATTCCAGTCACCACTCCAGTCACGAGGTGTCAGACACTGCGACATGTGGTGGTCACGTATTCCAGTCACCACTCCAGTCACGAGGTGTCAGACACTGCGACATGTGGTGGTCACGTATTCCAGTCACCACTCCAGTCACGAGGTTTCAGACGCTGCAACATATGTTGGTCACGTATTCCAGTCACCACTCCAGTCACGAGGTTTCAGACGCTGGTACATGTGACCGTCATTTATTCCAGCCTCCACTCCAGTCACGAGGGGTCAGACACTGCGACATGTGGTGGTCAGGTATTCCAGTCACCACTCCAGTCACGAGGTGTCAGACGCTGCTACAAGTGGTGGTCACTTATGCCAGTCACCACTCCAGTCACGAGGTGTCAGTCGCTGCTACATTTGGTGGTCACTTATGCCAGTCACCACTCCAGTCACGAGGTGTCAGACGCTGCTACACGTGGTGGTCACTTATGCCAGTCACCAATCCAGTCACGAGGTGTCAGACGCTGCGACGTGTAGTGATCACTCATTCCAGACATAATCGATGTCTAAATGTATTGTTGTCCTAGAATAGTGTAAGTGGTGACTCCGGTAAAAAAGTCCTTGCAAATGGAAGTGTTGTCTTGGATTTGGAAACACGGCAGTGCGACAATCAACGTCCAGCCATTTCCAAACAATCAACAACGCAATTGAAAGTATGAGGGGAATATTTACTGCTGTTTTTTCCTCTGATTGACCAACCTCCCTAACCAGATTCCTCCCTCGGTTCTCATGAATTTTAAGGTCACTCCGACAGAGAATTTTATTTTACTTTGAGAAGCATCTTCGTCCGATTGGGAGTTTATTCAGACACCTTTTCTGATAAGTTAGAGAGGAAAATAAATGGGGACAAAAACAAATATAAACTTTCTTTCAGACCTTAAATCCTCACGAAAATAATGGAGTAAACACCTGTTTAAATAAAGAGCCTCCCCATGCAGAAACGAATTCAATTTTCTATTTTCTAGTGGTCGATATTAAAATCCATGAGCAGTGAAGGTTAAACTCCTTAAAGGCGCACTAGATTTCGCGCCATCAAAATTTTGTTCACAATTATATCAGTGTAATAGGGACCATTTGATAACATGGCCGTACTTTAAAGCGTCAAAATAGTCTAATATATTTTTTGGAGCGTGTTAATAATTACCATCTGAAGAAATGCACACGAAGAATGACCCGCGTTCTGAAGAAAAAAGGCATTTTGCCATTCTGTTTTCGTGAAGACGTTCTAGTTCTATTACTACTCAGCGCCAGTTCTGCTTGTGTGAACACGTTCTAGTTCTATTACAACTCAGCGCCAGTTCTGTTTGTGTGAACACGTTCTAGTTCTATTACTACTCAGCGCCAGTTCTGTTTTCGTGAACACGTTCTAGTTCTATTACTACTCAGCGCCAGTTCTGTTTTCGTGAAGACGTTCTAGTTCTATTACTACTCAGCGCCAGTTCTGTTTTCGTGAAGACGTTCTAGTTCTATTACTACTCAGCGCCAGTTCTGCTTGTGCAAGCACGTTCTAGTTCTATCACTACTCAGCGCCAGGTCTGTTTGTGTGAACACGTTCTAGTTCTATTACTACTCAGCGCCAGTTCTGTTTATGTGAACACGTTCTAGTACTATTACTACTCAGCGCCAGTTCTGTTTGTGTGAACACGTTCTAGTACTATTACTACTCAGCGCTAGTTCTGTTTGTGTGAACACGTTCTAGTTCTATTACTACTCAGCGTCAATTCTGTTTGTGTGAACACGTTCTAGTTCTATTACTACTCAGCGCCAGTTCTGTTTGTGGGAACACGTTCTAGTACTATTACTACTCAGCGCCAATTCTGCTTGTGTGAACACGTTCTAGTACTATTACTACTCAGCGCCCGTTCTGTTTGTGTGAACACGTTCTAGTTCTATTACTACTCAGCGCCAGTTCTGTTTGTGTGAACACGTTCTAGTACTATTACTACTCAGCACCAGTTCTGTTTTCGGGAACACGTTCTAGTTCTATTACTACTCAGCGCCAGTTCTGTTTGTGTGAACACGTTCTAGTTCTATTACTACTCAGCGCCAGTTCTGTTTGTGTGAATACGTTCTAGTTCTATTACTACTCAGCGCCAGTTCTGTTTGTGTGAACACGTTCTAGTTCTATTACTACTCAGCGCCAATTCTGTTTGTGTGAACACGTTCTAGTTCTATTACTACTCATCGCCAGTTCTGTTTGTGTGAACACGTTCTAGTTCTATTACTATTCAGCGCCAGTTCTGTTTGTGTGAATACGTTCTAGTTCTATTACTACTCAGCGCCAATTCTGTTTGTGTGAACACGTTCTAGTACTACTACTACTCAGCGCCAATTCTGCTTGTGTGAACACGTTCTGGTACTATTACTACTCAGCGCCAATTCTGCTTGTGTGAACACGTTCTAGTACTATTACTGCTCAGCGCCAATTCTGTTTGCGTGAACACGTTCTAGTACTACTACTACTCAGCGCCAATTATGCTTGTGTGAACACGTTCTAGTACTATTACTACTCAGCGCCAATTCTGCTTATGTGAACACGTTCTAGTACTATTACTACTCAGCGCCAATTTTGCTTGTGTGAACACGTTCTAGTACTATTACTACTCAGCGCCAATTCTGCTTGTGTGAACACGTTCTAGCACTATTACTACAGAGCGCCAATTCTGCTTATGTGAACACGTTCTAGTACTACTACTACTCAGCGCCAATTCTGTTTGTGTGAACACGTTCTAGTACTATTACTACTCAGCGCCAATTCTGCTTGTGTGAACACGTTCTAGTACTATATCTACTCAGCGCCAATTCTGCTTGTGGGAACACGTTCTAGTACTATTACCACTCAGCGCCAATTCTGATTGTGTGAACACGTTCTAGTACTATTACTACTCAGAGCCAATTCTGATTGTGTGAACACGTTCTAGTACTATTACTACTCAGCGCCAATTCTGATTGTGTGAACACGTTCTAGTACTACTACTACTTAGCGCCAATTCTGTTTGTGTGATCACGTTCTAGTACTATTACTACTCACCGCCAATTCTCCGAGCTGGTCAACTTCCATAGAAACAGGTGATTGTTGCTATGGAATAGTTTGGTTTCCTAACACTATATAACTTTTGCTCATTCACGTGATGTTCAAATTACTTGGATCAGGGGTCAAATTCAGCTGTTGACCTTGAACACAAGACTTACGGGTCAAGAAACTGATGTTTGTCAAAATATTTTCCAAATAATTTTCTTATACAGAGCAATTTCTAACAAAGAAATAACAGATTGCTTAACAATAACACTAACCTAGCAAAAGGAAGTAATAAAAGTTTCAAAGTCTAGAGCACCTTTAAAACTGTTGCCCTCCACTCAATGACATTTTGTAATGAACAGAGAAATTGCGGTTGGGCTGAGATTTTCCAAGAGATCACTCTTTCCCGCTCGACAATCTTTGTCAATGATGCGGCTGATCAATTTGTCTGGAAACAACTATCAGCAGACCCTCTGTGACAGCCTGAAAGCCACCGCACACGAGGTTCAAAGTCCCGAATGTTCAACATCGTATACACGATGTTCAAAGTCAAAGCCCCGAAAGTCATGCCTCCACGTGATTTCAGTCATTGAACACGCACTCTCCTGCGTATTGATTAGCTGAAATTCCGAGGAAGCATGACTCATCGATCAAAAGGCCCAAGGCTTTCGGGACTTCGAACATCAAGTGCGGAGGCTTTAACCCCGCCAACCTCCAGATTAAGAGGAAATGGCTGCATGTCTAAATAAGTTTTCCTTACGATGACGGTGACACTCTGATTCTTCCCGGCGGGCAGGGGCTTTAAGGCACCGGAAGGGACGTGCTTCTCCTCCAATACAGGAATCGTTCCTTGGAAATCCACCCGGAGCCCTTCTTGGACTTTGTGGTAGCGAAGGTCGATGCGGTGGGCTGCTCGGAGTCAACAAACACATTAAAGAGAGGTTGCTCAAAAGAGAAACAACTTATGGTATAGACTGCGAGGAAAGGTTGCAAAGAGAGAATACGAGCAAGGTTGCGAAAAAATGTTGCGAAGAAAGGCAGCAATGAAAGTTTGCAACGAGAGTTTGTACGAGAGGTTGCCTGGAGAGCTTGTACGAGAGGTTGCATAGAGAGCTTGTACGAGAGGTTGCCTGGAGAGCTTGTAAAGAAGATAAAAAATTCATGAGAGGTTACGCAGATGAGAAATAACTCATTGAGAGCTTACGAGGAAGAGAAGCCGCTGAATCAGATGCAATGATGAACAGACAAAGCTCAACGAGAGGTAACAAAACAGCTCAAGAGGAGGTTGCGATGTAGACAAAAGAAAAAACGCAAGGCAAGGTTGTGAAGAGATGAAAAGCTGGAGGAAAAGTTATGTAGAAGATAAACAACTCGGACAGAGGTGACGAAGAGAAATTACTCAATTAATAAGAGCATGAAAAGAAGACAACAAACTTAAGGAGAGGTTGCGAAGAAGCGAAATAATTTAAGGAAAGGTTGCCAAGAAGAGAAACAACTCAAGGAGAGGTTGTGAGGAGTGGTTGCAAGAAATGTTGCGAAAAATATAAACCATCAATGAGAGAATGCGAGGAATGGTTGCAAGAAGAGGTTACTAAACTACGTATATTAAATAAAGCAAATAGTTTTATTGAGCATTATAAAATATCCCGAAACGATTGTAGAAAACAGAATTTTTAATCAGAAATGTTTGGTGCACAATAATGTTTAGTTAGCGTCTGAGTTTATATCTACGGTCAGGATACATAATCATGTATAAATGCCGTGACAAATATTAGAGTCAAGTTGAATCAACTGGCAAAAAAAAAAGTTTCGCTATACATCGCGCATCACCGAATTTTATTTCGTTATAATACAAATCGAAATTTCACGGCACTTGACAAAATATGTCCAGTTTTTCCCACGATACTGTGATCACAAATTTTATTGACCTCCTGATGATAATATGTGATGAACCTTTTATAGAGACGGGGTTACGCTAATCAGAATAGTAAATATTATTATAAGGTACGTAGAGAACGTGCTCGTATGGTTTGGAACGATCGATTGGCCACGTCTGTTGCCAGAGTGGGGATTATCACCAATACTCCAATGTGGATTTATGGAGAAGTTGAGACGCATTTGACCTGATTGAACGCCAGGGGGCGTATGGCTTGGGATCACAATCTAATGCGCGCAATAGGTCTTCTCTTAAAAGCATTATTTTTGATCGTTTTATTTCAGTCGAAATAGAATATTGAATATCAAAGGTCGTGTAAGGCAAGGCAGGAGGCTGATGAACTTAAAGGGGCACCGTTCTAGCAATAAAAGACTACTGCATTCCATGGGGTTAGTTTTCGTAATTACAAGTCAATTTACGTGTATCAATTTAGTCTCTAGAAATAAATATGGACAATTTTTGTCTGTGTCGGAATCACAACTTTTGATAATTTTATTGAAATTTGTTTGGAACGCTGAAATGTTGAAACATTCGACCAAAAAGCGGTTGCTTCGGCAGTACGCACAACGAGCAGTAAGTATTATTCTTCGAAGCACAACACATAATTTTTAACATTTTTAGCACAATAAAAATGTCAAAACACTCACTTGAACAATACATTTATTACTACATATGTGACAGGACGAGCAAGGCGCGGTGGTCTTCTATTTTCTAGCAGTGATTCTCTAGCAGTGATTCTCTAGCAGTGATTTTCTAGCAGTGATTCTCTAGCAGTGATTTTCTAGCAGTGATTCTCTAGCACTGATTCTCTAGCAGTGATTCTCTAGCAGTGATTCTCTAGCGGTGACTTTCTAGCAGTGATTCTCTAGCAGTGATTCTCTAGCAGTGATTTTCTAGCAGTGATTCACTGGCAGTAATTCGCTTGCAGTGATTCTCTAGCAGTGATTCTCTAGTAGTGATTTTATAGCAGTGATTCTCTGGCAGTGATTTTCGAGCAGTGATTCTCTAGCAGTGGTTCTCTGGCAGGGATTCTCTAGCAGTGATTCTCTAGCAGTGATTCTCTAGCAGTGATTCGCTAGCAGTGATTTTCTAGCAGTGATTCTTTAGCAGTGATTTTCTACCAGTGATTCTCTACCAGTGATTTTCTAGCAGTATTTTTTAGCAGTGATTCTCTAGCAGTGATTCTCTAACAGTGATTTTCGAGCAGTGATTCTATACCAGTGATTCGCTAGCAGTGATTCTCTATCAGTGATTCTCTAGCAGTGATTTAATAGCAGTGATTCTCTAGCAGCGATTTTCGAGCAGTGATTCTCTAGCAGTGATTCTCTGGCAGTGATTCTCTAGCAGTGATTCTCTAGCAGTGATTTTCTAGCAGTGATTCTCTAGCAGTGATTCTCTAGCAGTGGTTCTCTAGCAGTGATTCTCTATCAGTAATTCTCTAGAGGATTTAAGGATTTAAAATAATTAATATTTATTTAGGTATAATGACATGTTGAAAAAATTACAGAATTATCAGAATACACAGACGATACGTACCAAGTCTTGGTCAGCACGAGCTGTTTTGAAGACAACATTTGCTACTTAGATGAATTTAATATTAACTTATAACTAAGGCTGAGGAGTAAGGACCAACCGACTTTTTAATATGTCAAGACAGATAAAAGCGTTGCATTGGACCAGTGATTTCAAGAAAAAGAAGCAGACTAAGAAAGGTCGTTGACATTTACTTTATCATGACTATTTACTACTTCGACTGACATTTACTAAAAAACATGAGAGTAGAAAATGTCCGTCATGAGGTTGTCTATTACATTACTCACACATTGATCATTGATCTGCACATGATGACACCAATCGGAAATTAACTGTACATATGCACACGGAAAATTAATTAAGGAGTCATAATCGATGGGTATAATAAATGAACGGATTTCTACGGGAACAAGATGATCGGAAATTTGAACTTATGAAACGGGGGAAAATGAATGAAGGTATCTATGAAATGAAACTGAGGAACCACAAATAATTGACTCGATAAATTGCTGAGCGGAAGTGAATACAAACTAAAGAATTTCTGCTCGTACAAGTTCGAACGAGTATAATTCTCGTTTACGGTTGAAGGTAGCTACACCTCTACCCGTCCTTATATCAATGCCAATCGAATTCCAGGATTTAGCAGCTCTGTATTTTGAAAATATTTGGAACTGTGTTGACGAGTTTCCGGGAATTGGCAAATTCACTTAGTTCCAAAGATCATACATAGGGTTATTTCGTTATCGCCGCAGCGGAAAAGTTAATGATGTGACGCAGTGGGAGAATATTTCATTGACAAAAGATAGGCAACGTGTGGTCACGTCTGCTTGCATGTAATAGTGTTCTGATGACAAGCTTTTGACTAAGAACGATAGGTCTTAGGTTTGTTTTGTAGGTAGGCGCATACACGTTTACACAATACTTCTGAAATGGTTGAATAAGGCTATAGTACGAAAGACTTTCAGCAGGACCCATGAGACAATTTATAATTTTGTAAAAGATGCCACACGATTTGGATAATTTCCCTGCAACAAATGAGACGTGATTTTTCCAGTTAAGTCTCGGATCTACTATTACAGCGATTTTTTTTGTTTCTGCTACATGCGCAACCGGTTGACCTTTCAATTCGATTTGTGTGTTAGGAATGGGCATTATCCTCCGAAAAAATATCATGACCTGCGTCTTGTCGACATTTAGCGTCTGCTTCTTGGATGTGAACTAAATGATTATGACTCTATGGAGATGAGAATTAGCTGCATGGAGATGAGGATTGGCTGTATGAAGATGATAATTGGCTGTATGGAGATGAGGATTGGCTGTATGGAGATGATAATTGGCTGCATGGAGATGAGGATTGGCTGTATGGAAATGAGGATTGGCTGTATGGAGATGATAATTGGCTGTATGGAGATGAGGATTTGCCGTATGGAGATAAGCATTGGCTGTATGGAGATGAGCATTGACTGTGAAGATGATAATTGTCTGTATGGAGATGAGGATTGGCTGTATGGAGATGAGAATTGACTGTGAAGATGATAATTGTCTGTATGGAGATGAGGATTTGCCGTATGGAGATAAGCATTGGCTGTATGGAGATGAGCATTGACTGTGAAGATGATAATTGTCTGTATGGAGATGAGGATTGGCTGTATGGAGATGAGAATTGACTGTGAAGATGATAATTGTCTGTATGGAGATGAGGATTTGCCGTATGGAGATAAGCATTGGCTGTATGGAGATGAGCATTGACTGTGAAGATGATAATTGTCTGTATGGAGATGAGGATTGGCTGTATGGAGATGAGAATTGACTGTGAAGATGATAATTGTCTGTATGGAGATGAGGATTTGCCGTATGGAGATAAGCATTGGCTGTATGGAGATGAGCATTGACTGTGAAGATGATAATTGTCTGTATGGAGATGAGGATTGGCTGTATGGAGATGAGAATTGACTGTGAAGATGATAATTGTCTGTATGGAGATGAGGATTTGCCGTATGGAGATAAGCATTGGCTGTATGGAGATGAGCATTGACTGTGAAGATGATAATTGTCTGTATGGAGATGAGGATTGGCTGTATGGAGATGAGGATTGGCTGTATGGAGATAATAATTGGCTGTATGGAGATAATAATTGGCTGTATGGAGATAATAATTGGCTGTATGGAGATGATAATTGTCTGTATGGAGATAATAATTGGCTGTATGGAGATAATAATTGGCTGTATGGAGATAATAATTGGCTGTATGGAGATAATAATTGGCTGTATGGAGATAATAATTGGCTGTATGGGGATGATAATTGTCTGTATGGAGATGAGCATTAACTGCTCGGAGATGAGGATTGGCTGTATGGAAATGAGGATTGGCTGTATGGAGATGAGCATTGACTGTATGGAGATGAGGATTGGCTGTATGGAGATGAGCATTGACTGTATGGAGATGAGGATTGGCTGTATGGAGATGATAATTGGCTGTATGGAGATAATAATTGGCTGTATGGGGATGAGAATTGGCTGTATGGAGATGAGGATTGGCTGCATGGAGATGAGGATTGGCTGCATAATTGATAAATCCTATAAAATTCTTCTGAATCTTTCTAGGAAACCGCTGAAACCCCGGTACATGACATGTAAAGCACGTAATTGTTTGATTGAATCCACCTGTCCCATTGCACCCTCCTGTCCCACAGCATCCACATGTTCCAATGCACCCACCTGTGCCATCGTACAGGTCGTCCCCTGGACTGGTCCACTCTAGTGTGACAGCTGGTCTCATGTAGTGCACTTTGGTGACCTTCAGGTCGCGAACACGGCCTGGCGGGTAGATGTCCCGAGAAGTGTATCCTATCACCTGGAAAGGGAGTGGGTCTATTTGTTAGCGAAACACTATTAGACCCCTCCTGTGCTCTTCTCTAACCCCAACCATTTGTCTGGTCTGTTTTTGCAACGATAATCAAACTTATGAAGAAATTCATTGGTACTAATTCCGTATTTCCATGGAGCGAATAATTCAACGTCACGTAACGACAGGGATCTCCTCGCACCTCGTCACTTTAAATATGCTCCGACCGGATCACATAGGCAATATGGCAGGGGCTTGCTAACTCACATAGACTCACATAAATCTTGACGAACTTCGCTACCCATTGTATTAGGCGTATAATCAGCCAAATGCTGTACACAATTTTCAAATGTCTGACCATAATAAAAGCGTCCCCAGGATAAAGCGAAGATTCACTGACGTTTGAGAAAACGTCACCGCTTTCCCCCAGCTTCCACTGGGGGTAGTTAACTGCTGTCATATAAATAAAGCAAAATTAAAGTGACACAGTACATGCGCCATCTTCCCCGCAAGAGTATGGAACTTCCGCTATCTGAAGAGAGTATGGAAGCTACCAATATCTGAAGAGAGTTTGGAAGCTACCGCTATCTGAAGAGAGTATGGAAGCTACCGCTATCTGAAGAGAGTATGGAAGCTACTGCTATCTGAAGAGAGTATGGAAACTACCGCTATCTGAAGAGAGTATTGAAGCTACCGCTTTCTGAAGAGAGTATGGAAACTACCGCTATCCGAAGAGAGTATGGAAGCTACCGCTACATGAAAAAGCTGTTCAATTCGAACCCACCAAGTGTGTCCACTGTGCTAGGGAAGAAAAATTAGGGACATTGTTGGTAGGGTACACACCTTTCTAGCGAGAACAGTGGAAACCTAAAAATTGTGCCACGTGTTGACAATAGAAGTGAAACAGCTGAACACCTAGAACAAGCAATAACGATATTTGTCAGATTTTTTATGGATTATTCTGAAACAAATCCTTTTGTCTGATTAGCATAATTTTGTTGCGTCGCTGATACAGACGCAAGACCAAATCCCCCAGAACAGAGGTGGCCCCACACCCCTCACACTCCTCATTCACTCACAGGCGTACCCAACCATAACCCTTAAGATTTAAAGGGACCGACCAGGACCCCGCCACACACACCTTGTGTCAGAACTTCGCAACACACCTTGGGTCTGGTGGTGGCTTACACCTGCCTGTCGTATTGGTGGCATTGCTGCTGCCTGTCGTATTGGTGACAATGCTGTCTAGTTTTACTTCCTCTGATTGCAGCCTCCCTCATTTATATTTCACCAAAATCGCCTAGTCGCAGCGATCGACAGCTCTCGCTGGCTTACTCTTGCTGTGTCATAAATGCAGGCCTTTCCCCTCCCACTTCCATCCCGTTTCTCAACGAGACGTCAAGGATGGGGAGACACATCAGGGCCGCGTCAGAACTCATCCATTGCACGCTTTTGCACCACCTAGACACTGATTTCTCTCTTTTCTAAAGCCTGCTTCACGAAATACATTCGCCCAAAATTCGATCAACCTCTAGGCCTTCGTCCTCTCACCTCCGCTGAACATGGGAATTTTATCTGTTCTCTAACTTCCGCACCATTCCTCTTCTAATTCGAACAACATCGAACAACGTCATTATTGGTCCTATCCCTCAGAACCACTCCGGTCAGGCCTCTCAAACATTTCCTCTCGAAAACATTCAACATTCTTCTCTCTACCGCACTCGCTTCCCAGAGTTGTATGAGAGGATCGACAACCCCCTCATGCAGGCCTCGTTTTGCTTCCCAATCCAATATCCTACAGCTCACTACACTATTCAGTGCTCACAACACTTTACACCCTTCACTCGCGATTTTACCTCAGTTTCTCCTAGTTCAGTTTTCTCTGCTTGAGAGGCACGTACTTAAAACACTGAACTTCATCATAATGCTCTCCATTTAGGCGGACCTTGATTCCGCTCCCGTCGTCATTCCTCGAACATCTCATCACATTACTTTTACCCTCATTAACTCATTGCTTTCTTCTCTCACACACTAAACCAAACTCCGCCACTAGCCTACACAACTTCTCCGATTCTGTCATCTGTTCCGTTTCATACTCTTCTGTAAACATCCAGTTCAGTGCACAGACCCCATCAAATAGGACATTGCTGTCTTAGTTAACTTCCTCTGATTGCAACCTCCCATTCATATATCATAACACCCATCGCCTAGTTCCATGGTACTCATATTTTCGTCTTTATTGGCTCTCATGAACTGGTCTTATATCCCTTAACTAACTAGTCTTCTAACATTCATGCAATAGTTTCCTAGCACTCACTACTTAGTTGTTCATCACTCACTACTTAGTTTCCTAGCACTCATCATTTAGTTGTACATCACTCACTACTTAATTTCCTAGCACTCACCACTTTGTTATACAGCACTCACTACTTCGCTTACTAGCACTCACTACTTAGTTGTACATCACTCACTACTCAGTTTCCTTGCACTCACCACCTAAATGTACAGCACTCACTACTCAGTTTCCTAGCACTCACCATTTAGTTGTATAGCACTCACTACTTAGTTTCCTAGCACTCACCATTTAGTTGTACAGCACTCACTACTTAGTTTTCTAGCACTCACCCCTTAGTTGTACAGCACTCACTACTTAGTTGTACAGCACTCACTTCTTAGTTTCCTAGTACTCACCACTTAGTTGAACAGCACTCACTACTTAGTTGTGTAGCACTCACCACTTAGTTGTACAGCACTCACTAATTAGTTTCCTAGCACTCACCACTTAGTTGTACAGCACTCACTACTTGGTTTCCTAGCACTCATCACTTAGTTGTACAGCACTCACTACTTAGTTTCCTAGCACTCACCACTTAGTTGTACAGCATTCACTACTTAGTTTCCTAGCACTCATCACTTAGTTGTACAGCACTCACTACTTAGTTGTACAGCATTCACTACTTAGTTGTACAGCATTGACTACTTAGTTGTACAGCACTCACCACTTAGTTGTACAGCACTCACCACTTAGTTGTACAGCATTCACTACTTAGTTGTACAGCACTCACCACTTAGTTGAACAGCATTCACTACTTAGTTTCCTAGCACTCATCACTTAGTTGTACAGCACTCATCACTTAGTTGTACAGCACTCACTACTTAGTTGTACAGCACTCACCACTTAGTTTCCTAGCACTCACCCCTTAGTTGTACAGCATTCACTACTTAGTTTCCTAGCACTCACCACTTAGTTGTACAGCACTCACCACTTAGTTGTACAGCACTCACTACTTAGTTGTACAGCACTCACCACTTAGTTGTACAGCATTCACTACTTAGTTTCCTAGCACTCATCACTTAGTTGTACAGCACTCATCACTTAGTTGTACAGCACTCACCACTTAGTTGTACAGCATTCACTACTTAGTTGTACAGCACTCACCACTTAGTTGTACAGCACTCATCACTTAGTTGTACAGCACTCACTACTTAGTTGTACAGCA
>SDVV010005264.1:0-19375 GCA_016164225.1 Gammarus roeselii | reverse complement strand
TTATATATGTAGGTACACAATCTGCTAAAAATTGGTAAAACTTTCTAGCCGAGTGGATAGATCTGGTATGAATAAAGCTTAAATCAATGAAGAGATATCAAACATAGTTATGAAAACGGAGAAAAATATTTCATCCCTGGTTAGATTAGGTTAGGATAGGTTAGGATGGGTTAGGTTTACGGCCCCTCTACATAACAAACCTGTAGTGAAACATGCTAGAGTGGATATTGTGAATGCTCGAATAAGTCAGATATTCTGAATTGGAACGAAATCTCATAACAAAGTCTGAATTAATCAATTATTTCTAGCTGCACAAACTGTAAACGGTTAACATACATTCATAAAAGATAGACTTGAGGGAATAAGCATCTAGTAAAGCTACGCGAGTGAATAACCTAAATGAGATGTACATTAAATTATTGAAGAATTTCAACACTAACATTTAACACAAATCTGGTATACTAGTTTTCCAAGACGACTTGAAACAGGACCAAAATCCAATGTCGAGATGAAAAACATACCAATATTTTGGACCACTATTTCCAGTTAAGCTAATTTATACCCAACAGTACATGAAGTTAGGCAAATATATACCTGATATATTTATATTCCGATGATAGCCGTTCAAAATCATACAATGACACCTACGAAATAGGTAAATATAATTCTCCAGGATGGTCTAAGCAACATTGATTAAGTTTGATATACGGTGTATCCTAAAATACCCCAGATGATAAATCCTACACCAATATGGAAGGTGTATGGTCAGTCAATACATGATGCCGATGTACATTACCGATGTTGTAATAGATAAAATTGAAATAATCCTGTGCTTGAACTCCTGAGGTGAACTGAAACAAGACTAAGATCATATACTAACATAAAAACCATACGGAAAAAATATTTGACAGATAAACAAACACTGAGTTCATGCGTAATAAATAATAATACTACAATACCCGCTCAATCGGAAAAAAAATCAATAGCCTTACTAAGATATGATATATATAATAGGACAAAATCTAGGCCCACTGTGTCATAACAACAAACTCTACAATGCTCTACTAGGTCACTTCTCAGCAATCTACCATCTACCACAAATTTAGAGGTAACACCCAGTTATGGTACAATACCTCAGACATACCATGCATCTGTTTAGTCCATCGTCTCTGAACAGCGTCGAGCCAAGTCATATCCTGGACATAACCAAGAATCTATACACAGGTACAGTTGTTATGAATGGGGCTGACATGAGTCTCAAAGAGTGTGGACATAAAAATCTGGGCATCTGTTCACTGACGATCTAAGTAAATCCCTAAAACGATCAGCAGCTTGTCGCATAACTTCTCTAACAAACCCATGGCACTTAAGACCGACATCCACAAGAACTTACAAATTCGCGTTGAACATAGATGAACTCCAAATGACTACCAAGGAGTGTAAACCACCTCTACACCAGGACCCATCCATCTCGTAAATCGTCTATCGTCTTCTGAAACGTTAAACTACATACTTGCAAGGTTCAATGACAAAATTCCACTGAGATGCAATACGGATTTACACCTCTTAAACATACATTCATAGGATTATCGTGGAAAAAATCATACAACAATAATAAAATAACTACGTAATTCTCTACTCTGCTCTTTTTAACATTAAAAATTGTAATTCACTAGGGTATCCATCAGAGTAAATCGGTAAACTTATACAAATAAACATAAACGCAACGAGCTTTTGCCAAGGGGACTCTCTAACTCCTCCTAATCATTGAAGTATGGTCCTAGAATAAACATGCAATAAGCTAACAACAAGACCAAGTTTGTAACAAATCGAATCTTCTATATCTATAATATCCACGTCAAACATTGTACCAGGATGTAAAAAAGATATATAAAACACGAAAAATATAAAACATGTAACTAAATTGTACCGGAAATAATGTTTTACATTGCAGATACAAACGTAATATATCTTAATATTCTTATAATTGTATAAAATACCCAATACCTTTCATCGAAGATGAAAACTGTACAGAGAACAAACAAAACTGAATGAAATATACTAAAACGCACGAGTTATAATAATAAAGCAAGAATATCAATTCTCTACCATACCCAAAGCATACATGAAAAACCGTGATGTACGAGAAACAAATTAGCATGTAAACAACCAAACAACTAACGTGAATATGTTGCCAACACATGTGACCGATTTACGTAACTGAAACATATAGTAAATGATGTGGAATACTTCTACACGAACACGCTAAAGTATATAGAAATCTGATGAAATCATTCGCCAACTTAGTCCAAAACAGGGTTAAATGAAATCTTCTTTATCTAAAGTAACCACGGCTTAATCGTAACAGAATGTCAAAAATATACATAAAAATATCAAAATGATGCAATAACCGACCAATTATGTCTGAAGTATTGTGCCACATGGGAGATGCAAACCTAGAATAAATAAAAAATCCTATAATTGTATGAGATAACTATTCGAAATTCAGAATACAATACAAATTCAACATATATCAACCGATCATTACTATGTATACATAACACTATATAATAACTTACAATAAATCCATATCGTTCAGCTACTCAAGCTATAGGGCATCCAACCGAGACTCGCTATACAAAAAAATCCAGACAAGACTACCCGAACAGTCTAGATACGCTTGATAACGGTCCATTTGCCACATGCGGATACATGGTAACACCGATATATCTGGTTCAAAACTGGATAATGCGTTATGGGGTTCATAGATGCTCGTAACGAATCTATTGCATCCTAAGAAAAATATACAGCAACCCGCCAAATATCAAACCTTGTACCCTACTATTCCTATAGATATTATCTCTGCCCTGCGAATTTTATTAACCTAGCGAGAAAAAAATATCATATACATATAAAATAAATAGATGCAAAACTCAAAACGTTGCGCCAAATCCAACCAACAGGCTTTAACCAAGCATCCAACTGCCAAGAACCCACCAGCCAACCACTGAAAAAGTCAATTATACCCCAACTAGATAGGAATACAAACACATACGTACAGACAAAATATACAGAATCATTAAACCAGACATAAATATATATTGATATAAACACTGAAACATAGCAATCATGTCACAGAAATTACTGATAAGACAAAGAACAGGTAAGAGTAGCCTAACCTGACGAACATTCCAGAGGTGTACTGAACTTATTGCCTAGAGGGTCCCGACACCCTCCCACCACTCTTCAAAATAATATGAAGGCATATTCGTACCAGAACCGAATAAATATAAAAGGAATAACAGAAAGGAACCAAACGTACCCCAATACAGCCATCTAAAGAATAAAAAACAAATAGACATACAATAAACATCAAAATACAATAAAATAGCAATAAACATAATCACAAAATCTACCCAAGTATATATTCGAAAGCAAGAGGCGAAAGCCCATCCGTCACCCGTTAGCCATAGGTCCGTCCGTCCGAATGAGTCACCCGTTAGACACCCGTAAGCCACCGATAAGCCACCCGTAAGCCGGTCGTAAGCCACCCGTAAGTCACCCTTAAGCCTGCCGTAAGCCTCTGTGGCCTGTTATCTGACTCAAGATGAGCTGAGGTCCCCATGAGTGATTAACTCGGCCCAATCGTAATTAACTTGTCCGAGTTTCATAGCGGCTAAGTCGGACACCCGAAGTAATTAGATACATCCTAACCATTACATTGTCCGAGTCTAAAATGAGCGTTTCAGCTCGATACTAACTATTCAGGTATAAATTTAATGTTTCAAACGAAGAACATACCATCTGTGTATGAATAAACATTTTTTTTATATACAACAGGCCATGCCAAACGCCCGGCGATTCAGTAAACAGGCTCATTGACTTTGCTATGCCAGTCACCCGATGACTCCTCAAACCGGCCCATATGTCAGGTTCTGCCAATTACCATATGACTCACAAAACAGCTTAAAAGACCAAGTAAGCCAGTCAGGCTATGACTCACTAAAGAGTCCTACAGACCAGACCCGGCCAGAAAGCACTTGACTCACTAAACAGCCTCACAGCCAAGCCTTGTCAGAAGTTATGATTCACGAAACCATCTCACAGACCAGCCCTGCTAATCACACCATGACTCACTAAACAGCCTCACAGGCCGGCCCTGCCAGTTTCTTCATGAATCCCTGAAGTGCATCCTAGACTAGGCCCAGGCAGTGCAAACTTAACAGCCTCAAAGACCACGCCCTCTGCCAGTCACGCTATGACTCACTAAACGGCCTCACAGACCTGACCCAAACAGTTACGCTATGACTCACTGAACAATCTCACAGGCTAGGCCCTTGCAGTAACGCTATGATACTAAACGGCCTCGCAGAGATGGCCTCGCCAGTATTGCTCAGACTCACCACACTGAAGTGGACTGGATCCCATGAATGTCTCTCAAACAGACTGCTTGTGGTGACCTGAAGGCGTCTGCTGCTATTCGTGGTATCTGGCGACATGCTGGGGAGCCTGGATGTGGATGGCTGACCCCCATGCCCCCAACCTGCCCTTCCTTTACTCTCTGCTCAACCACTGAAATCAGCTTTGCCGCTGCCCCGCTCGCTGTCCTGTTCCATCCATCGCTAAGTCGCGTCCCGCACTCGTGCTCTGCCGGACGACACCGGTGAACGCATGCTACACAACGGACTGGTAAACGCATGGTACGCAACGGCACCGGTAAACGCATGCTACGCAACGGCACTGGTAAACGCATGCTCTGCAACGACACTGGTAAACTCATGCTACGCAACGACACTGGTAAACTCATGCTACGCAACGACACTGGTAAACTCACGCTACGCAACGGCACTGGTAAACTCACGCTACGCAACGGCACTGGTAAACTCATGCTACGCAACGACACTGGTAAACGCATGCTTCGCAACGGCACTGGTAAACTCATGCTACGCAACGGCACTGGTAAACTCATGCTACGCAACAACACTGGTAAACTCCTGCTAAGCAACGGCAGCGGTAAATGCATGCTTCGCAACGACACTGGTAAACTCATGCTACGCAACGACACTGGTAAACTCATGCTACGCAACGGCACTGGTAAACTCATGCTACGCAACGACACTGGTAAACTCCTGCTAAGCAACGGCAGCGGTAAATGCATGCTTCGCAACGACACTGGTAAACTCATGCTACGCAACGACACTGGTAAACTCATGCTACGCAACGGCACTGGTAAACTCATGCTACGCAACGACACTGGTAAACTCCTGCTAAGCAACGGCAGCGGTAAATGCATGCTTCGCAACGACACTGGTAAACTCATGCTACGCAACGACACTGGTAAACTCATGCTACGCAACGGCACTGGTAAACTCATGCTACGCAACGACACTGGTAAACTCCTGCTAAGCAACGGCAGCGGTAAATGCATGCTTCGCAACGACACTGGTAAACTCATGCTACGCAACGACACTGGTAAACTCATGCTACGCAACGGCACTGGTAAACTCATGCTACGCAACGACACTGGTAAACTCCTGCTAAGCAACGGCAGCGGTAAATGCATGCTTCGCAACGACACTGCTAAACTCATGCTACGCAACGACGATAGGTTTTTCCGATGATGACATACATCACTGTGATAATTTGAATAAGTCCACCAACGATATTGTTGGTATAATCTCGTTCTCTATCAGCTTATGCACGGTTACTGTGTCATATATACAAGCAACACAGTGATAACAGAGGAGCGTGTTAGTCTAGCCAAAACAGTACAATGTGCACGAAAGCTTGAATCACAACTTTTGTTGTGTTGGATGGCCAAGTGCACTGCGTGTTGGTCTCGCATACCAGCGACGTCGGGTTCGATTCCTGGTTACGGATTATAGGTTTTTCCGATGATGACATCACTGTGATAATTTGAATAAGTCCACCAACAATATTGTTGGTATAATCTTGTTCTCTATCAGACACTGGTAAACTCCTGCTAAGCAACGGCACCGGTAAACTCATGCTACGCAACGGCACCGTTAAACACTTGCTATGCAACAACACTGTTAAACTCATGCTATAGCAGCGGCCGACGTGAGCGTGCCTGCCCCTGCACGTCTTTGCACTAGTGATGGTGTGAGCACGACGTGTATGTGCGGGCTCCTGGCCTGACCATTCAACGCTGAGGGGCTAAGATTTGGTAATGCGTGCGACTGCACTAGAGGAATGTCTTACCGTCGGTCATTCCTCTTCTTGAGGGATACGGTCACAGTCTATGTTTATGTTGGCATCATTATCTGTTGCAAGCAGAGTAATATAACTTGCAAAGCGCCGACAATGACTAACTGAAAGAAAATCCCCTACTTTCTGTGCCTCCAACATCGAAGGCAACATAGAAAAGGTGATCTCATTACGTAGGAAATTTGAGTACTATCTTCCTATTTAATAATTTTTTTGCCTATGTTTCCATAAAAACCAATCGCCATTGCCTTTTGATCTCAGAACTCATTTCGTTTTATAGGTATGGGTTTTTCAATTCAAGGGCCTATCATTTGCACAAATTTAACCTGCGGTTTGCGGACATGGTTTAATGTCCGCAAACCGTATTTATGTAATGCATAAACGTGTCGTAGAAGGCGACTGATGGAGACGGAGCAAGATGGACAGAAATCCCTTCCTCTGTAAACTTCTCCCTCGAAAACAGTGAGGCGAACCCTATTGTTATCGTCGCTGAATGTGCGTGATTGTAGTAAATTTGAAACAAAGAGAACAGAGATTGGTGAGATGTTAATGAGGAAGAACTATAATTTGTTGCCTCTTAGTGAGACAACGTTGAAAGGTAAGGGTGAATGTGAGTTTGGTGAGGTAAGTCTATTTGGATTTGCTGACGCTCTAGTTCGGCTTGCACTTTTCCTCCTATCTCAGTATAGTCTGCAGACTTGTTCATGTTCGAAAGCACGTTTCTATCGAGATCGTTTATGAATATTATGATGAGGACTGGTCCAGTTCTCATCATAATGTTCATAAACGATCTCAACGATTAAATAACTTTAGGAGCGCGTCTACAATGCACGAAATTACGGTGATCCTCGCTGTACCATGGGGGGCCTACTGAGTAAAATTAACAGTGTTGACGGCCTACTGTGTAAAATTAACAAAATGAATGAAATTTCCCGCTTTGATGTTTGGGAAATTATGGTATCATTCGATTAGTCTTATTTCCGGTACGAGTGGCCATATTTGCAATAAAATTATACTTTTATTTTCTTTACTTGAGGCACGCCGCTTGTAACATTACGTCAAGGGGAGGAAGCACTGTTAAGTACAACTTGCTGTTGTCTGTCCGTAAGCCAATTTGTAAGTGAGGTTGATTGGAGAATTTATGTCCGGATTTTTAATTATATTCTTGAGAAAAAGTAGCAGGTTCGTAAGACAGGAACTATTGTGTCTGAAGCCATGCTGAGAGTCGTCAATCAACTTGCTTGATTCTAAGAATTCTGTTTTTCTATCCGTTATTAAATTTTCCATCAATTTGCCAATGACTGTGGTGAGACTAATTGGTCGGTAATTGTCGGAACACTTTTTGTCCGTTTTTTTTTGGGAGTGACGTTGGCCTCTTTCCATTGAGAGGGGCAAGTGCCATTTGTGAGAGATTGGGTGAAAATGTTTTGGTAAATTTTCGGCTATTTCGTTTATGTTTTTTTTCAAAATTCTGGGATGAACTTGGTCTGGACCTGGAGATTTTGTGATTTTAAATTTATCTATTTATTTAAAAACTTCATCAGGGAAAAAGTTCATTGAACTGAGGGCCTTCATTTGTCTTTCCGCTGTGATATCCTCAGGATTATGAATATCCTAATTCTCTGTCGTAAACACGGTACAAAAGTATTGATTAAGTATGACACTCATTTTGGTGTCGTCCGTTTCTAGCTCACCAACATTGTTCTTGAGAGTACCAATTACAGATCTTGATTTGTTTTGACTCGAAAAATAACTAAAAAATTGTTTCTGATTAGTGTTGGCATTTGGCGGCAATTTCATTTTCGTAATCTCTCCTCTTACGTTTCAGGACCCTCTTTAGATCTCTTCGCTGCTGTTGAATCAATTTTTTGCAATGTTGTCATGAGGGTGTTTCTGTTTGATCGAATGCTTGGCATTCATTTGGAGCTGAAGGCGCTGCAATTCTTATTTCCAGTACTTAGGCTGATTGACTGCTGTTCGCCTTTTTATGCGCGTGATATGCTCACATTCAACATTTTTAAGTTCAGTCAAAAAATGTTTCATTATCACTCCCATGGTACAGCGAGGATCACCGTAATTTCGTGCACTGTCGACGCGCTTCTACAGTTATTTACAATCAGCGGTTGGTCGTTGTGCCAATTTTATTGTAGTGAGTAGGACGTCCGCTTCGCCTTCTGAGCGTCGCGGATTCAAATCCCGTTGAGGCCGATGATAATTTATTATCAAAATTCTTAAATAGTTGTTCCTCAAGCCTTTGGATCACAAATGTATTGTTTGCACTTTGGATCACAAATTACAAAACAAAATTGTTGATTGGTCAGAAAATTGGCAAATGAAATTTAATATAGACGAATATAAAGTAGTGCATTTGGGTCCTCACAACAGCAAGCACGAATACTCAATGTCCAGTAAGGAACTGACTCCTGTCACCGAAAAGAGAGACTTAGATGTCATCATTAGCAACAACTTAAAAAGCAGCAAGCAATGTAACGATGCTGCCAAAAAAAGGCAACAAAATGCTAGGTATGATTTCCCGCACTATCTCGTACAAAAACCAACACAGTATTCATAGGCTTTACAATGCATTTTTTAGACCGCTTCTCGAGTACTCTGTTCAATTTTTAAATTGGAAAACGTTCATTGTAGAGCTACCAACTTATCCCTTCGCTGCGAAATAAATCGTACGAAGACAGACTACGTGAACTCAATCTTTATTCACTAGAGAGGCGTCGAGTCAGAGGTGGCATGAACCATGAAGCGGTCTTGGGCGTTCTAGTTCAGAACTTATCCTCCTGCTATCATAAAGCAACCTAGTTTGGGGAAAAAGTCCTGTTGTAATCTTCTTACACTTGCAAACTTGTAACCCCTAGGGTCTATTAAATATGTATACAGCCCAACTCCTAGGGTATATTGAATATGTATACAGACCAACACCTTAGGGTATATTGAACATGCATACAGACTATCCCCTAGGGTCTATAAAATATGTATTCAGACCAACCCCTAGGGTATATTGAATATGCATACAGACTATCCCCTAAGGTCTGTAGAATATGAATACAAACCAACCCCTAGGGTCTATTGAATATGCATTCAGACCACTAGGGTCTGTCATGAGGGCCCATAAAATGTTAAAAATCGAAATGTAGTTGCAAGTCAATAGGTCCCCCAACCCGAGGATTTTCACCACAAGATGACATTGCTTGTAAATGCATACAATTATTAAATGATGTGGTATTTGATATCGAATAGTAATTTGATAAAACGAGTCATGGGGCTGTTTTAGGTTTATTATATGACGTGATGCATGGGCGTAGCCAGGAAACAGGTAAATAAATTCAAGGGGAAAATGTCGGCACTAAATGCTTTTAGCCCTCATTGCTATTTCTCAGTTTGCGCGCCAGGCTCCTAGCTCTCGATCACATACATTCCCATCGTATCAGTGTTCCGCCCTGATATTTTCGAGTATAAAATTAATTGAGTGAGCAGCTTTCGGCCCTAAATGCTTCCGGGTAAAAAGTTGACAGCGTATACGTTTCCGCTCATTAAACTACTTAAGGAGACAGGAGTTCTGATGATCATAATACTATGACAATTGTTTCAGGAACATGGATCCTGCAGATCGAAATAGCAATAATACTGATTTATATGAGATTGACTTTCTACGTGCGTTTATTTGAAGCGCAAAGATCTTCAACGAAGAGGAATGAATAAAATCACTGCAACTTTTTTTTTGCAATTGCAATATTCAACAGTTTCACTGACACATGTCAAATCAAGTTTAAATAATTAGTACCCTAACAATGTCTGCTACTGGATCTGCAAACACTGCAAAATTTAGGTGTTAAGTTATCACTCTCCATGACAGTTGTACAACACCCGACAATTTTTACTAACGCCTCAATAGCTTCATATCCTGCGTATGCCTGAACAAAGATTTTATTAGCTAATGGATGATCTATGTTATGCGTCAACTATCAACTGCCAGCAACACACGATGAACTAGGTGAGCAAGTGATCATTCGACTTGACTACTTTATAACGACAGCTGTCCTCAGAGGAACAAGTGGGTTAGAGCCCAGACATTATTCCCATTGATATCGGGCTTATAATTCCGGCTCGAAATGTTATTTCAAAAACTTATTACGGAGATAATTCGTACTTATCACTATAACAAAATGCTTGCACTGAAAGGCATTAAAATTGAGTGACACATTTCAACGATGAATGATAGAACCCTACTAATTATTGTGCACGTATTTCGCTAGAATATCCTTTCCCTTCTACTCATTCCTTGTCTTAAATAAACCACCGTTTCCTTAGTCGTAGTTCCAGAAGTTCGTACAGAGATAGTAAGAGACGCTCGTCACGCTGGTATCCCCGTCACCATAGCCTCAGACATCTGATCCCTCCTTATCTTAAAGAAGCCCCCGTTTCCCCAGTT
Source organism: Gammarus roeselii (assembly GCA_016164225.1). NCBI lineage: Eukaryota > Metazoa > Arthropoda > Malacostraca > Amphipoda > Gammaridae > Gammarus > Gammarus roeselii. Next base: position 8,703 of record SDVV010005264.1, on the reverse strand, counting down.
GTAGTTCCATGAGTTAGCGCAGAGGTAGTAAGGCACGCCTCCCTCTTCACCGAAGCCAAGAACCTTAATGGCGTGACCCCCAAGAAGGCGCCCTGCTACATTGTGATACACCCCGGACTTGTAGTGCAGGAAATCTTCGTACACATCAAAAGCTGCCTCCACAGGTCCGTTCTCAACGAGATCCTGTAGGATTTCTTCGTCGCTAAATAGGGAGTAGATCGCCTTGGCAAAGTGAAGGTCTTGGACATAAGTAGAGTTGTAGGAGGCATCACATTGTTTCCTGCAGGCCGGAGTCTTAACATCAGTGCCGCAGGGACTTCTGTTTCCGTTGATGTTGTGTTTGCAGGGCTCTACCTCGTAGGGAATGCAACCCTCATGAGAATCGTATGCGCCTCCGGACACTATACCATCCATCTTCCAGTGCAAGAAGGTTTCCTCGAGATATCCTCCATCGCAGCCAAGCCCGCAGGTTCCGCAGCAAGCGACAATGTCTTCCGCAGAAAAGTGGAAACTTTCATTCTTGTGGATGCACTGGCGATCGGTCATTGTCTCGGCCGCGCCAAACGCCTGATGAACAAACAAAACAATTACGGTTAGCCTATGAATGGGAACCTGTGAAACATATCCACCTTTTATGTACCATTTGAATTGGCTCCATTATTGCTAATGTAATGCGGATGTTATAGATTTCATCCAATATGTCTGAATTGTTAAAAGTAGCAAGTCACTACCCACTGAAACCGGTGGTGACTTGAACGTTTTATGAGAAGGCAAGTTCAAGCTTAATTAAAATCTAAGAATTCAATTCATACTTCAGCGGAATGCCAATGTGGGTAAAAATAAGGCCATTAGATGATCGGGGCCGGACGATGGGAGAGTAAACAGAGTCCCCTAAAATTAATAGTTGTTGTATGATGATGGGTGTTTACAATGATTGTGCGTTCATGTGGATAAGAGATGAGGCGGAGTAACATAAGTGAGAGTGGAGGCCCCGGAGTTTCGTGAGGAGCAGGACTTAGAATTTGAAAGTGAAGAGGGGTATCTCTGAAGGCGTAGTTTTTTCAACTCTGCTGTATTAGGCTACGAAATAAGTTGGGGGACAGGAGAGAAGGAGAAAATAGGCTAACCGTATTGTAGATGAAATGATCAAGATGGACGACCGCAGCGACGCGGGCCTGGTATGGTCAGCGACGGCGAGGTTGAACGAATACGGTAAAAAAGCAAAAGGAAAGAGTTCATTCGTGTGTTCTGAGGTGGTTCGGACACATGGAGAAGAGGGATGTAGGAAGATGGATGAAATGAGTGAAACAATCAGGGGTGACTGGGCGTAGTCCAAGAAGAAGAACGAGGTATGGGTGGATGGATGGAGTGAAGAGGGCACTGAGGAGCATGGAAATCCATGTTGGGAAAAAAAGTATGAGTGCATGAGGGGAGTAGGTGTGGGCTATCTCTTTTTTTGGCGTACTGCAGCCTATGTCCACGTTATTTATCCTAACCTCAAACAACTGAAGACCGAGATGAAATCCAACTGAGCTCATTTTCATAACCAATACCCTTCCTGATCCTTCATCTCCAAGATGGATTTGTGCTGTTGCCACTTGGTCCACTTACCCAGCAAACCCCTACCCATCCTGGTCCATGATCCCTGGGATGGACTTGAACTGAGGCTACTTGGTCCACTTAGCCAGCAAGATCCACACTCTCTCTGGTCTCTGATTTCCATGATAGACTTGCACTGAGGTCACTTGGTCTACTTACCCAACAAGATCCACACCGTCCCTGGTCTCTGATCTCCAAGATGGTCTTGCTCCGAGGCCACTTGGTCTACTTACCCATCAAGGCACCCTCCATGGTCTCTGATCTCCAAGATGGTCTTGCGCTGAGGCCACTTGGTCCACTTACCTAGCAAGATCCCCACCCTTCCTGGTCTCTGATCTCCAAGATGGACTTGCACTGAGGCCACTTGGTCCACCTACCCAGCAAGATCCACACCCTCCCTGGTCTCTGATTTCCAAGATGGACTTGCACTGTGGACACTTGGTCCTTGCGTCGAAGTTTTGTGGTAGGACTTGCTCCCCAACCAAATTCGTCTTTGGAACCTTCATCATCTCCAACATAACCTTCATCGACGGGTCATTCTTTACTCCCATCAGCTTTTTAATGTATGCCATCGGAGTGTTCTTAGCAAAGTTCCTTCCGGCCTGCAACAGACGGCATGGAGTATTGAAACCATGTTTGTAAGGGCTTAGTGGGATCCGGCCTGCAATCGACAGCACGAAGTATTGAAACCATGATTGTAAGGACTTAGTGGGTTCAGGCCTGCAACAGACAGCAAAGAGTATTGAAACCATGTTTGTAAGGGCTTAGTGGGATCCGGCCTGCAACAGACAGCACGGAGTATTGAAACCATGTTTGTTAGGGCTTAGTGGGATCCGGCCTGCAATCGACAGCACATAGTATTGAAACCATGATTGTAAGGACTTAGTGGGTTCAGGCCTGCAACAGACAGCAAAGAGTATTGGAACCATGTTTGTAAGGGCTTAGTGGGATCCGGCCTGCAATCGACAGCACGGAGTATTGAAACCATGATTGTAAGGACTTAGTGGGTTCAGGCCTGCAACAGACAGCACGGAGTATTGAAACTATGACTGTAAGACCTTAGTGGGTTCAGGCCTGCAACAGCCAACATGGAGAACTGAAGAATTGTTTTCAAGGGCTTAGTTACTTAGCTACGGCCTGTGACATATGGCACGGAGTATCAAATACATTTTTGTATGGGTTTAGTTCCTTCGTGTCTGCAACAGATAAAACAGGGCATTGAAGCCATGATTGTAAGAGCTTAGTTTCTTCCTGCCTAAAACAGACTGCACGGAGTAATGAAGACATGTTTGTAAGGTTTTAATTCTTTCTGCCCTGCAAGCAAAATTACAGAAAAACGAGGGCATGTTCATAAGGGTTTAGCTTCCTCTGGCCTGCACCAGTCGAGCATTTGGCATGGCAACGCGTAGTGACATGTCACAAATACTCATTCCAATGCCGCCGTGAAGTCTGACTTAGGCTCCTTATTGACGCAACTCACAACTGCGTCCGCTCGCTCCCAATATCTCGCAACTTCGCCAAACATATCGACTCGCATTCGCTTACCTAGCCACTCCATCAATATACACTCGGGACAACTTAAAAAACCCTCTCATAATTTTATATTGATATTCCTATATTTTTTAATCTAACAGTCATACAATAAATGCAGCAATCGTACGTGGCTTACAAGAATAGGGCACACCCACAAACCTCCCAAGTGAAAGCTCGTGAGTTAACATCATCAATAAACTCGTCCGAGAGTGCGAATGACTGTGCGTCGACCTCTTCTTCCACCGGAGACGCCAACTTGTTTATGTCATCGATGCGCAGACGTCCGGACACAAAGTCACCATCTCCTCGGACGATGTCAATGACGAGAACTTCCTTTTGAGTAGCCATAACTAGCATATAACTAGCGTATGTAACTCCGAGAGTGAAGAGCAGGATGGCTATGAAGGTGAACGGATGTGTTCTGCAAGTTTGAGATGACGATCAGAATTAGTTACTCAAAAGAACAGATGGGAACGTTCTCCTGAAAATCAGGGGCTAACTACTCCTAGGAAAAGTTACTCATACAACTAATCATACATATACAGAGGAGTGAGAGTTACTCATAAATATTAGTTACTCATAGAAATAAGTTATAACTATAAAAATAGAGGGGAAGTTACTCATAGAATCCAGTTATTTAGGTTATTTTATAATTGTGTTATTTTTGTTCACAAAATTGTACAGTTTCATTACATGTCGTATAACACATAGGAATAAAAAAATTATTAACACATTTTGTGACCGTAAACAGTTTTTGCTAACTTATGGGACAAGTGAAATATACAAAGAGAGGTCAAGATTATCATAAAATTGTCCATAAAATAACAACAAAATACTGATCTGGAAACTACATCAAATATTAATAACCAACCTACACAAACTTCTTCAACATAGATTTGAAAGCATAGTCAGGACATGGATATAATCGAAATATCAAGAGCGGAATTTAATATTAAAATACATCGTGAATTTCTCAGAATTTATATTTGCTGGAGGACGAGCGTCTCAAGTAACCAGGTAAAAACAATATTACGATCATTGAGGAGACACGGACAAACTTTAGTAAGAAACATGGGTTGACATCATCGAAATACTTAATAGACTTTTTTTTACAAATAAATGGTTCGTTAAATTTATCTCGAAGACTTTCTTGAAGAATTTTCTTGAGGATAACTCGAACAAACGGAATTTTTTATTCAGGAGCTTCTTCCCAGATGATGATTGATTGTACCAAATAAGAGTATGCAAGGAAATTATGAAACGATAACCAAATGAGAGTATGCAAGGGAATAATGTAATGAAAACCAAATGAGAGTATGCAAGGGAGCATGCAAAGGAATAATGTAATGATAACCAAATGAGAGTATGCTAGGTAATAATGTAGTGATAACCAAATGAGAGTGTGAAAGGGAATAATGTGATGATAACCAGATGAGAGTATGTAAGGGGATAATGTAATGATAACCAAATGAGAGAACGCAAGGGAGTATGCAAGGGAATAATGTAATGATAACCAATGAGAGTGTGCAAAGGAGTATGCAAGAGAATAATGTAATGATAACCAAATTAGAGTATGCAAGGGAGTATACAATGGAATAATGTAATGATAACTAAATGAGAGTGTGCAAGGGAGTATGCAAGGTAATAATGTAATGATAACCAAATTAGAGTATGCAAGGGAGTATGCAAGGGAATAATGTAATGATAACCAAATGAGAGTATGCAAGGGAATAATGTAATGATAACCAAATGAGAGTATGCAAGGGAGTATGCAAGGGAATAATGTAATGATAACCAAATGAGAGTATGCAAGGAAGTGGGCAAAGGAATAATGTAATGATAACCAAATGAGAGTATGCAAGGGAATAATGTAATGATAACCAAATGAGAGTATGCAAGGGAGTATTCAAGGGAATAATGTAATGATAACCAGATGAGAGTATGCAAGGGAAAATGTAATGAAAACCAAAATGAGAATATGCAAGGGAGTATGCAAGGGAATAATGTAATGATAACCTAATGAGAGTATGCAAGGGAAAAATGTAATGATAACCAACTGAGAGTATGCAAGAGAGTATGCAAGGGAATAATGTAAGGATAACCTAATGAGAGTATGCAAGGAAGTAGGCAAGGGAAAAATGCAATGATAACCAAATGAGAGTATGCTAGGGAGTATGCAAGGGAATAATGCAATGATAACCAAATGAGAGTATGCAAGGGAGTATACAAGAGAATAATATAATGATTATCAAATGAGAGTATGCAAGGGAGTATGCAGGGGAATAATGCAATGATAACCAAATGAGAGTATGCAAGGTAGTATGCAAGGGAATAATATAATGATAATCAAATGAGAGTATGCAAGGGAGTATGTAAGGGAATAATATAATGATAACCAAATGAGAGTATGCTCTTTGCTCCTGTGGAGCAAAGGGCAGTCGGGGTGATGTCGTGGAGTAAGAGGCCTCAATTTAGTTTTACTATCATGGGCAATGAGTCTGCTACTTACAGAGAAGTTTAAGTACGATCAATAGCTTGGTCGAAGCGGTCAGTACGTGCATAAAAACAGTATGATGAGTAAATAGAACACTTTTTAGTCCAATTTGTCATGCATCTTTTAATGAAGGCTGTTTATCCAATTGAAGTGTGAGTGCATCACAAGGATTATTCTTGTGGGCATACATTTCTCCGATACATAAATACAAAATTTTCCCAACAAAATAGTTGACATTGTTATCATCAAATGGCTTAGAAAAAGGACGAGTACCATAACAGGCATTTTGAAACTGATCTGTACAAATACAGAGGAAGTGATCGGATAAATCAAAGTCAACGACACCTGATAAACTGCTTTCGCTGGTAGAAATGTCACACCAAATTTGTTCAAGCAAAGTAAACCTTTTAGTTAGGTTATTATGGGACAGCGTTGCATGTTTGGATATCGCTAACAAGTAGCCTAAGCTTGCCAACTGCTCCGGAAACTCGTCAAATAGAGGGAGTTGTTGTTGATGGAATAAATAAACGTTGCTGCCACGCAATGGTCTATATAAAAAAAGCCACAAACAATCACAATTTGGAAATTTTATAAGAAAACTAATAGTTTGAACAGATCAGTGACAGCTATTAAGTGCAACTCGCCCAGCCTAGATGAGGTGCCCTTCGTTCATGTGCTGCCAGATGCTGCAGACTACAACGGAGGTTGTTGCCACCTTAAGGGAGAATAATTCTTGCACCAAGATTTCTTAGTAAGGGGTGGTAGCCGGTTACAAATTGTTGGTATCTTGATTGGTAAGAAATTCTCGGCCACTGACGTTCTAATTGATTTTAGCTGCAGTTTTTGTCCATTATTTATGTCCCATGGGCTATTATCTCTGTCAAAAATAGCTTCAGGATTAGCTCCTGTAAACCCATTAAGGTATTTGAAGGTTTCTATTAACTGACCTCTAAGTTGTCTTCTTTCAAGTGATATCAGTTTTAGTTCGTCGAGCCGTTGCGGATGTCTTATTTCTCAGTTCCGGAATTGTTTCAATTGATCGGTCATGAACTCGTTCCATTTTGTCAATACCCCATCTTTGATGAGGGGACCAAAATTATGCTCGAAATTCCAGTTGTGGCCTAACGAGTGAAGTATATAATGGAAGCACGATGTCTCTGGATTTGTATTGGAAGTTTCTGGACATGAAGCCAAGGACTCCATTGCCTTTCTTGTAGCTACCTTTAATATCGTTCTTCCACTTGAGATCGTTGGTGATTTATATGCAAAGATCTTTTTGTTGGCTTGTTTTTGTTATCCTACTTGCATAAAAGTGTATTTATCAATACTAACGTTTATTTGCCTTTTATAAGACAAGTGCACTAGTTTATTAAGATCCGTTTGGATAGTTATTCGATCTTGTTCACAGTCCGCTCTGTGGCAGAGTGTAGTGTCGTCAGCCAACTTTGACAACTTGCCAACGATGTCGGTGTCGAGATCAGTTATGTAGATTATATAGAGGAGGGGCCACAGAACAGTGCCCTGGGGTACTCTAGATGAAATTGCAGCACACTGACTTTTTCCTTGTCCGACACAGACTCGTTGCTTGCGGCCCTGAGCCAATTTCAGAGCCACCTGGCAACGTTTCCTGTTACGTCGAGGGCCTCCTCTTTCTAAGTAGGCGTTCATGGGTAACCTTATCAAATGCTTTTTGAAAATCAAGATAAATAAGGTCCACAGCTTTAGTTTTATCGCATATCTTGGTGGCCTTATTGAAGAAGTCAAGGTTTCCGGTGTTTTTTCTTAAGTTGACAAGTTATACTTGTTTTATCAATCTTCAAAAGATTACACCGACTACAGATGTAAGACTGATTGGTCCATAGTTTCCTGGTTCTCACCAACTACACTACTGGAATATGGCTGCTATGTTCGCTGCTTTCCAATCTTCTGGAATAATTCCAGTAGTCATAGACCTATTAAAGACCTCCGTCGGTGGACTACTTATGGTTTTTCGGGGAAGTTCCGTAACATTCTCTGATGCACATCATCTGATTCTGTAAATTTGTTAAAATTTAATTTGTAGAGTTGTTCCTCCACTTCACCAGCGAGGAAGTGAGTATTTTCAAATGGATGCAATTCTCCAAGCACTTCGGCTTCTGGTATATAATTCATATTCTCATCTATGAAGACGATTGTGAAGTATGATTTAAGTTCGCCTGCACTTATTCGTAGAGGACCAATGCTGTCAAGAACAACACGTCTCTCGTTCACTTATGCTTAGAACCCTTTTGGATTGCGCTTGGCCAATTTGACAACACTTTTTTCCTTTTTCTCTTGGCGCTTCAGATCACTCTCTTCATTCTTCTACCAGCCCGCTCATGCGCTCCTGCTAACTCTTGTGTTGGATTAGTTTTGTGGACTTTGAACCATGTCTGTCGGCAAGCAATTGCTTCTTGAACCTCAATATTCAGACATGAGGAATTGCAAGTTTGAAACAACGGTTGATTATAGGGCTATCGATAAGATATAATGTAGATTAAATTTTTCCTTTAACACATCAACCGAACGCTCATTTGAGGAGCGCCGGACTAAATCCAATTTAAACAAGTGTATTGCGAAATCGAATAACACATTTTCCTTTTTATGCTCGTTGCCGTTCTTACACGGTCATCTTGTCTAAATTACACGTTGTGATCAAATCTATTGGGATACATAATCCGATATGATGTTCATTTGTTTCATTAAACGTAATTCAGATTTGTGTAGAAATTTAAAATTACATAGAATACTACACTGTTTTTATGAATGAATTAATTTTTTTATGTTTTTTTGTATAACTTCTGCTCGTGATATGCTCCGGAGGGGTTGGTACTAATGATAAATTATGAAAGTTAGATGTACGCTACCATTCATTCGCGGTTCCATTTATCCGACTACACGATGAGATGAACGCTGTACTTACCCTTAGCTACAATAGTAAGATGTAACCTACTGTGCGCACACGGTCCCTTTCACTCTGTTACACGATGTGATGCCTTCAATATTGTTTATAAACCTGCCTTGTTGGTCCCAACTAATTGTCACATGTATTCCAGATT
>SDVV010005263.1:0-19376 GCA_016164225.1 Gammarus roeselii | reverse complement strand
ATATAATACAATAAACATCGAAAAACCTATCAATTATACGTTCACACACTATCAATACAAACACCTACCTAATCCATTAGCGCCCACCGCCCTCGTCGCAGACAGAGCATCCACCAACTGATCTATTCCTGAATACTGTTTACTGAGCAATCGTAAGCCTTCGGTAATCTTGATCTAACGTCAGGAGACGCACACTCCGAATGACTCTAATCCGTTAGGCATCGTGAGGGCCCATACGTTGAGTGAGGTAGCACGATGTTCCTGGACTGTAGTGGAAGTTTCTGGATATGAAACCGAAAACTTTTGTTGCTAGCTTTCCTAGGTTCTTCCACCTGAGATCTTTGGTGATCAATATTCGAAGATCTCGTTATTGGTCGATTTCAATCATGTGCTGGCTTGTCATCTTATTGGAAGAATTTTCATAGTGTGATCCAATGTGCGTAACAGTGCATTTTTCAATATTAAAGTTAATGTGCCACTTGTCGGACCACTCCACTAGATTATTTAGATCCCGTTTGATAGTTATGCGATCGTGCTCACAGTCCGCTTTGTGGTAGAGTTTAGTGTCGTCAGCAAATTTTGGTAACGTGCTGACGATGTCGGTGTCGAGGACATTTATATAGACAATAAAGAGGAGGGGTACTGCCCTGGGGTAGTCCCGATATTAACGCAGCCCAATGAGTTTTTCCTTGGCTGACACAGACCCGCTCAGAGCCTTCTGGCCATGTGTTCAGTTATGTGATGCGCCTCCACATTTCTTCAGTAGGCTTTCATGGGGGACCTTATCAAACGTTTTATGAAATGTAGAATAAATAAGGTCGACAACTTTGGTTTCATCGTATATATCAGAGACCTTATTGAAAAAGTCAAGGAGTTTGGACAGGCAGCTAAATTTGCTCTTGGAGCCGGGTTAGGTTTCCTTGATGAGCCGGTTTCTCTTTAGGTGACATGTTATATGTGTTTTTATCAATCTTTCCAAGGTTTCACTGACCACAGGTGTGAGACAGATTGGTCTATAGTTTTATGGCTCTTGTCTACTGCCCTCCTTGAATATGGCTGTGATAATCGTAGTGGTCTAATCCTCCGGAATTATTCCACAAGTCATAGGCCTGTTAAAGTCCTTCGTTAGTGTACTGCTTGTGTTTTCAGAGAGATTCCGTAACATTCTCGTATGTAACTAATCATGTCCTGTAAATTTGTTTATATTTAATTTGCTGAGTTGTCCCTCTACATCATCAACGAGGGAGTGAATATTTTCCAAGGTTGCACTTCTCAGAGCTGCGTTCAACTTCTGGAATATTGTTCATATTCTCATTTTTGAAGACGGTCGCAAAGCATTCGTTGAGGATGACAGACAGGTCTGCATTGGATGATTTTGAATCACCTGCACTATTTTTCAGTACGCCAATGCTGTCACGAACAACACTTCTCTCGTTCACATATGTGTTGAACCGTTTTGGATTGCGCTCGGCCAATTTAGAGACATTATTCACTTGTTTCGCTTGGCTCTTTTGACTACTCTCTTCACTCTTCTGCCAGCCCGCTCGTGCACTTGTTCTGAATCGTGTGGCGGATTAGTTTGTGGACTTGGTGCAATACCTGTCGGCAAGTAATTGCTTATTGAACTTCGTTATTTAGCTACGAGGGATTATTAATTTGTACTTTTCTCTCCAGGATGTATCGCTTCTTGCACCACCCTATCTCTAAGCTCTACAAAACACCCATCATCGGTGCTATTATCGGACTGGAACTCCAAGTCAATGTTTGTAATTTCGTCCTTCAAGCCGTCAAAATTAGCTCATCAAAAATTGTAGTTATTCCCGTATTGTTCGATTCGTCGTGATTTGGATTTTTATAGCATGGGGATCACCGGTTTCTTCTTTAAAGGTTACCAGTTCATCTACTTGTTCTTTAGTCAATAAAACCAGGCCCAAGATGTAAGGCCTTCTGGCTGGTTCTCTCACGTACTATTTTAGGTTGTTAATATTGTATTGTTAGACGTATCAACCTGCCACATCGTAATTCAGCTTCAAGGGTTGCCCAATTAATGTCAGGTAGGCTGAAGTCCTCCATCAAGATACTCTCATGGATGAGGGAATGATTTTGTCCAATTCTTTAAAAAGGACATCTTCTTCCCCTACTGTTATTGTTAGTACAATTCCAAGTATTAACCCTGCAAAGGGCAGAATGTCGACCTGGATTACCTTATAAGTTGTTGTTGCTATTGCCTTGCAAAGTATTCGACGAAAATTTTATTTGACATGAAGCACTACTGACCCTCTACCCAACTTGCTTGCAGAAGGTCTTCCTACAATTGGTCCTGAGTCCTTGAAGACCTTTATCCTCCTGTTTCTAACTGTATCATATTTTTTTTTTCAGAATCGATTCACAAAAATTAATTTTGGGTATTAGTGACTGCTTATAGCTTAGTGGAATTACTTTTTTTTCTCTCATGTCTGTTTTGCTTGGTATGCCTTCTGTTGAGCTGAGCCCAGAGTCACTCGATTCACGAACATAAAACCTTCTGCTACCCGACTCAGTTCCTCTGTCAGGAACTGAGTCGAGTGCGCACGAGCTCAATCAACTTGTTTTGCTCTTCCTGGTTCCGTGTTGAGTGTTTCCGTTCGTTTCTTGGGTGATGCCGTTTCCAGGTTCCTTCCTGTGCACATCGTGAACTGTCTCGTGTTGAAATATTTTTCTATAGCATTACTGAGTATGATGCCGAATTGCGTTTGGCCACGCGCTGGAATTAGTCAGGTCTTTCGCCAAAAAAAGTTCCGTGTTTTTATAGCATAGTCCTTCTTCATCTTATTAACAGCACGATTTAGGCCCATGTATTTTCTTCCCCTACTGTTAGGCCCATGTACTTTCTGGTCATGATTTTTTTTTTGTGACGCCCATTATTGGTAAAATGTCCAAAATTATAAAAAATTTGTTCGTTTTATTTTTTAACGCTTTCATAAGGCAAAATTCCAAAAGCGCTTCTGAACGAAATAGTTGATCAGGCATATTTTCATGCAGGTTCTATGAACAGACTTGAACTATTATGAGGTCCTCTTTTTGTTGTTCAATTTTTAACTTGGTTGGTGAGAGTTTTGCACTGTGGCACCTAGACGACACAAAACTTTCTAATTCGCCTTCCGATGTTTGAACTCCTTGGTTTGGTGATTCACGTTACTATCGCTAACTGGAAAGCACACAGAACCATGCTTGAGAGGGTCTTGAGAGTTTTTAATTTGGAGAATTCGTACTGATTATGAAATGGTGCGCTCTAAACTTTTGATATCTAAGAGCTCTGACGTCATAAGACGTCATCGCGGGGAACTCCGGGGTCACGTTATGTTGATCATCCTTATTTTGGCAATGTAATAAGAACATGATTTTTTACGCTACTGGTATAGTTTTAACTAATGTTTGTTGCGGTTTGTGTACTGTGGGTTAATGTTGAGCAGGCCTTTGTTACATTTAGTCGAGTATCCCGGTAGTTTTATATGTTGGCGTGTTGTGCTTGTGGTGGCAGGGACATTCGTTGTTATGCAGTTTTCATCTGTTATGCGTCTCGAAAGCTTAGAGGACTTGGATCTTTAAGATTTTTTCTTCTGTGTGTAAGTGGTCGACGGTTGTGGTATTTTCATAGTGTCGATAGTATACCTTAGAACCAACAGAAGTCCCAAATCAGTGGTGCAACACTAGTATCCCTACGACTGTATCTATTAAAATTTCTGAGCCGTGGGGCAACACCCTTGTCCCTACATGAGAGAAAGTTTAACGTCAACCTGGAATACTTCTGTTTATTTGCCAAATTCCGTAACTGACATGGCTCTCAGGGTGTTACGTCTGTTGCTTTACATGTCTGCAATGTGTTGCGTTAACGGCATTGCATTTATCTGACTCCTAGAACTGTTGTGTGGTTGGCGAGACCGTTTCAGTGTTTGGGCAGGGCTGGTATTCGTTAATGGGCCTGGAAGTCAAAAGTATCACACTGAATTTAGGTGGGTCATTACAAGCATATTTATTGAGATCCAGAGCGAGAGGGTCTAGATTTTGTTTTACATGTTCTAAGCAATTGTTTCCCTTTGGTGTGGTGGGGATGGTTGCATTAATGACAGCATCTGCCCATTAAACAATGTCAGTCTTTGGTGGTGAACAAATGTCAACACTCATGGCGAGATTACTGAGTGTAGGAGATACGACGGAGTCTTGCAGATTTTTTTTTTATATAATACGTGCGGATGATGTCGTACGAATGTTTTCATCGTAAAGTTCGTTGCACTAAAATTGCATTAAATGAGAACGAGGCACCCAATTCTTTATTTCTTCATAAGCAAGGAACCGGGTATCAATGGCAGATTGGAGATAGACGGCGAGCTGGGCGACTTCAAACCCGTCACCAGTAGACGAAGATTCTGTGTTCGTCTACCTTAAGAATTAATGGAAAGCTGGATAAATTCAAACTAGTCAGATATTCCCTTCATAATTTAAGAGTAACTTATCTTCGTAATTGGCAAGCCCGACGATTTTCAGTTCACCAAACAATCGAGACAAACCCCGTAGTCGTTGGCCCGACTGTGTGGACACTGATGAATTATAGTGTGTTTCAAATTGATGTGAATTTATGGCAGCATCTTTTCGGGATATGATGAATAACAAGAGGAACCATTTTTTCGTCATCTTGTATGTAGCCTGCAGGGCAACAGAGTCTCACGAGTTTCATCCTCTCCACTAAATTTAGTGCTTGACGTTAAACTTTCTCTCATGCAGGGACAAAGGTGTTGCCCCACGGCTCAGAAATTTTAATAAATACAGTCGTAGGGATACTGGTGTTGCAGCACTGATTTGGGACTTCTGTACTTTCTCCATTATATACTATTTTTTACCAGCGCAAGGGGACTCAAATTCTATCCCACTCGGCCTATACGCACAACCGTATTCCCAAGGCCTTGACCAATGATGATTTTCTGTTATCTCAGGCGAATTGCTTGATCATTCAAAATGGATGATTATTTAGTCATACCGCTGTGTATACTAGGACGTTATTCATCTTCAATAAGTCATTCATTGCTGTCAACATAAGGAATCGACTAAGCATCCATCACTGTGCGCAATCACTCACTCCGGTGTCCTGAGAAACATTGAATTTGGATTAGGTCCACCCAAAACAGAATCTACATACAAAACTTACAAAACTTGCTCCCAAATAAAGCATAAACGTATTTATCTAGGTTATATTACTTTAAAATCATGTTAACATCACTATGGAATTTCAAGAAACTGGAAAAATTTATATCCACACAGAAGAACAAGTTATGTGTGAGTTATTGAGCGGAAACAATCGATGACCAACAGAGCGGGAGGGAGGGTTAAAGAGCGAGTGTCATGACAAAAAAAACTTGTTGCTCTGATGAAGATATATGGAGTATAGTGAGACAAGAAAAATTAAAACATATATACAAACGATTTGTAAGATATCATCTCATGAAGTTCATGGTGTGAGCTTTATATGATCCTAAGTAAAACATAGTTTTACCTCACAAACCTTCAAATTCATGAAATGATATCTGGAAAATGTTTTTTCCAGTCATTCTAAAATGATGAGTATATCACTACACGGACTGGTCCGTCGAGCGTTCTCCTCAAGCTTAACTTTATCGTCCACACGCACCAGCGCAGAGGTGGCGACGTGTTGTCACAAACCGACGCCATGGAGTGTTTGTCTCTGATGTTCAGAGTAGGAAATATGCTATTCTTTATGATGCTGTGTATGTAGATAGAATGTCGGGAACCAGACAAGCGCAAAGAAACGGATCACTGACAACCAGAGAAATGGCAGCCTTTTCTATGCCAAGGCGTTGTGGATCTGCGTCTCAATGAGACAGCAGGCTTCATTCAATTGAGCTCGCGCACTGCAGGTTCATTCAGGAAGTTGTTTCACTTGCGATCGTGTGTGGCCTCGCATTTTGTAATAGCCATGTGTCTTGATTGGCTGAGTAGCTAATAGTGACACATTGTCATGTCGCTAGTGCGTGTTTCATATGAAATGATTTAATTTGATCTAGGCCTTCGTGGTTTAAATTACATATCGCTTGTCATTACGGTCAACATTGTTGACTGAATCCGAGAAAATCCGATCTTGGAAACTGGGACGGATTTTCGATCCGCCGGAGGCACAATAACTAGTACTGAAGTCAGTGATACTTAAAGACTAAAATATACACCCGTACACGCAGCTGCGAATTATTGCGTTATTGAAACCTTCATAAGAAATTGAAGACCCCGAGTTCGGGGCTCAGAGTGGTTTCAAATCAGAGGAAAAATGTTCATCTACACGAGGAAATAATTTTTGGATCTTTAGCCCGGGAACTTTTTTGGGTGGTATGAGTGTTGAAAGGCGAAGGCGCCAAAAAAGACGTTGTAGACGCATTCTTCTTGCGCGGAATCGCTCATACCGCCCTTTTATATTGCTCGTAGAGCTTTGCTATACCCAATTCATGTACGTAAAACAATCTGGCGCATCTTTTTGTATACGTTGTTGAACCTTGAAACTTGCATCTCTATATTATTTATACCTTTTTTTGTGACGGAAAATGTTCAAATCCTCTTGGAGGGAAAACCGAGAAAAGTTTTGCTGTTCTAAGGACATGCCATCGTTTTAAATTGAATTTTGAATATACCCCACTACGGAAGATGGTCGAAAAATGCCTGCAACATGCCACACCTGACACCGATTTTCCAGTTTAA
This sequence comes from Gammarus roeselii, assembly GCA_016164225.1. Classification (NCBI taxonomy): domain Eukaryota; kingdom Metazoa; phylum Arthropoda; class Malacostraca; order Amphipoda; family Gammaridae; genus Gammarus; species Gammarus roeselii. The sequence goes on along the minus strand of SDVV010005263.1, from coordinate 12,638 downwards.
AAAAATCATTCAAAATGCTACTCCTTTTTTCTCTCAAAAAACATAAATATTTTTGAGTGCAGATTATTTTTCCTCGTCACGGACCACATTCAAGCAGCTTCGATGGGCTATGTCCGTCTCATAGAATTGAGCAGGAGTCAATAAGACGAATTAAACGTTTCACATTTTGAGACACATTTTGAGACAATAGTCCACGCAGTTTTGCTTGTAGACAATTTTTGATTGGAGATTTGGGATTTTGGCAATATTTAGGTCCGGGTAGGATGGGCCATACATCTCCAACGGTTGTTTGATTTTTATATTTTGTCCTATCTTATACCGAGGGATTTTTTGCGGGAATTCGACCGCCCGCCGTAGAACGCTTCAAACTACATGAAAACCGATCACAATCCTATCCAATTGGATACTAAAAATTTGAGCTTTTCACGAGCAATCTTTTAGTTACCTCGTTTTGGTGCAAGCTAAATTCAGCCATCGAAAAATCCAAAAATGGCAAAAAGACCCTCAAATAGACTCGAAATGACCAGCTTTTTATACTTCTACACTCTAACGCGACCGAATTGAGACCAGGAACGCTTTTTTGAATAAATAATCTGAATCATTTTTTACACAGAAATATCATAGTGGTCGTGGTTGTGACGTATCTTCCCATCAGTTCGATTGGGGTGCGTGTTCAGAGTATGTAGTGCTTTAAAATGATCAGGTGACCAAATTTCAGAGCGCTTCACGCTCCCAAAAAATAAGAGAAAGAAGGGACAGTATAGCCTGTTGTAATCCATTTTTGACGAGGAATCCAGTAGTCATCTTGTTTTTGACATGACTTTGAAACTTAGCGAATAGTGCATGTAAACATAACCTTTAGAACTTGTCAAAGTCACTTTTACCTTTCTATTAGCTGTTTAAGACTCATAATGACACGAAACGGGACGTGTGACACTGATAAGATAAGAAAAAAAAACGTCTTTCTTACGAGCAATACTTGGGTGGTCATATTTCTAGATTGAGTGCAAAACTTTCCGACTACAGTGCAATAGTTTGCAAATATACTGCTATTTTACAGTCCTAAGGGGTTTACAGTCGTCCTCGGTGCTTACAAAAATTTTATTTCGTGACTCATGGAAAGAAATTCGCGCAAGTAATCACTGATCAGTATGTGTTGTGCTTTACAGAGTAAGATAAAGTTCGAACCAGTGAAATCGAGCATAAACTTCCAATTCTATTCACAAAAACACATGATTAGGAGCTTTTCTCACCCTTCGCGACCGCACACTCACATTCCCTGATAGGGTGAACAACGAGTTGTCTGGACCAATGTGGTATCATTAGTGCTCCTTTCCACAGCACTGCACCAGGACCTAAGAGATCAGTATTACAAAGATAAGGTCAACTACTAGAAATGAAAGTTTGAAAGTAATGTCTGTCAGGAAGTCTCATAATGGAACTATCGATACCAGAATGATGCATCAAAGTGAAAACTAGTGCTTAGATAATATGGTTGGTTTGAACGACGTTTTCGCTTCCTGTTTTTATGTTGTGTAGAAAACTGATTGGAAAGGGGTAAACTGTGAATATGTTATATTTTGCTGCTGCCATTGTCCCTACTGAACTTAGACCTAATGATACACTATTATAAAGGTTATGCCGTCTACTAGATAGTTTCAGATACGAAGCTAATGCAGGTCAGAAAACCTGATAACGGAAATATCGATCACACAGAATTCTGCATTAAACTGAAAACCAGTGGCTTGTTAATATAGTTGGTTCGACCAAAGTTTACGTTGAATGTTCCTTTGTTGTATGAAATAATGATTTGAAAACGGCATACTATACACAAAATTATAGGTTTCTGGGTGCCAGAAATTCAATAAAGGCATTGTTTGTAGCGTGAGACTTTATTTCCGTGATCTCTGAAGACATTATTGCGTGTTTCGTACTTTATGTGAAGTTTCACTCCAGGTTCAAACACTTTACGTATTCGTGAGCAATGCATTGGGGAATACAATTAGGTTCTTTTAACATCTGCTACACTATTACTAGTCATATATTTTTTTCTGTAAACAAATATCGTTTTGTTTCAGAGCTCCCCGGCCTAGGGGACTGGGGACCGAAGTGCCATTATAGGAGTACTCTGGTACAAAGTTCCCTAGGTCAGGATGAGCTCGAAACAGAACGATGCCAAATCGCGTCACAGCGCGTAATAATCAATATCGTCATGTAAGAATGAAGAAAAAATATGTAAATAATCGTTACAGTAGCACACGCGCTACTAGCTGTGCTACTGTAGCGATTATTAATAGTCAATGAATAGAAACAGTGATCTGATTAGTGAAATGAGAAGTCATAACATTGTTCTGGGAGTTTTTCTGTTGTTGCGAACCAAATTACTATGCATCGACGACATCACGTACGCGTGAAGTATTGTGTGGTTTGATTTGATTTGGGCCTCATTTCCACCAGAGCCTCAACGTGAGTCATAATAGGCTCCCCCGTAGGGCGCAACCGTCGTTGATTTAGGTAAGTCCGCACGGCCTCGCGTGCGAAAATATTAGCTTTGTCAAGATGAAGTCAGTACATATTTTAACTATGGCCTATTCGCGTACTAGCGCGTACAAGAGAGTATAGAGTTAATGCGTATCTTCGTAAAATTAGTAGTAGTTTCTGTGCGTAATGAGGTGGAGGGACCACCTCATTTGCACAAGTGTCAGAGGCTTAGACAGCTTCGTATAGTCCGGTGTGTTTTCCGAAAGCGACAAGCTTTTTAAGGTAGGTTGGGTCCGTGAGTAGGCTTTGTAGGTTGCAGTATTGTGTGGCTCATCACATTGCTTACTCACATGAATAAATTTTCGACCAATACTACTGGATGGAGAACATATTTCGTTACCACGATGTGAAGATTTTTTTAGGTATTGGTGTACAAATATATGAATTGCTGCCGCTGCTGACGTTTCTGTGAAAGGTACACACTGGTATTGTTCCAGGCGTACTTCACAGCTCAGCTGTCTTTAATCGTGTGGTCTGTGTCTCTGCTTGGCAAGTAAGTGCAGTTACACCAAATCCTTCATTACTTTTGCCCTTTTTAAAGCAGAGTTTTAGCAATTTGGTCATTCGTCGATGAACCACCAGCCACCGAGGTAAACTCTATGTGAACAAGCGGTCGCTATAGCACGGACCATGCGGATTTGTCTCATGGCTCAACATGCACACTTATAAACAACTGATATTTTGACTTATGTCGAAAACATTTACCTCTCTCTCTCTCTTTACCACAACAACTACTACTACTAACTAATACCGTAACGGTACTCGCATTCACCCTTCCCGCTAGCCACTTGGCCGTCTACTGTCCTAACGGGACAAGCAGGTGCAGGGACTATGGTATCCTGAAAATCGACGCCACCTAAGAGGAGGTCTTGCTCAACTCGATGCGGCGGTGAAGACTGGGAGGGATACCATATATTTTTACTCTTTATTTTTATTATTCGTATGTGGTACGGTGCCAGCATTCACCACCACACCACGTGATCTACGAAAATCAAATTCACTCCAAGGAAAGAGCTCCTGCTCAACTCTGTGATACGGTCTAAATTCAACGGGTATCATCCGTTACTGCAGGCAATGAATATATTCCTACGGAAGAATCTTGCCGACACAATGGCATTTTTCTTTTTACTTTTCTACTCTCCCTGTGGGAGAGGAAAGAAATGAGAAAAATATGGAGAGATATCCAAAATTGCGAACTATTGAGGGTGAAGTCTGCCGGCGACTCACCCCCACAACCCATGATATTCGAAAATTGAACCCGCGCCAGGACGAGAGCTTTGCTCAACTCTACGGAACGACGTAGATTCGACAGATATCATCTATTGTTGAGGTAATGAGTATTTTCCTATGGAGAGACCTTGCCGACCCAATGGTATTTTCTTTCACTTTTCTTCCCTTTCTGCGGGAGAGAAAAGAGAGGAGAAAAATGGGTGAAGATTGATAAAAATTACGAATCAGAGCGGGTGAAGTCTGTGGCGACTCAGCGGCGCATGCTGAAAAGCCACATCGACAGCTTACCCCCATATCGCATACTATGCGAAAATCAAACCTTTCCAGGAGGAGAGCATTGCTCACCTCTAAGGTACGACGTTGATTCTACAAGCGTGTGCACGTGAAGTCTGCCGGCGACCCAGCGATGCTTACCGATGAGCCGAAACGATGACTCACCCCCACACCCGTGATATGCGAAAATCGAAACCGCACCACGAGGAGAGCTTGCTGAACTCTAAGGTACGACGTAGATTCAACAAACTCTTGCGGGTGAAATCTGCCTGCGACCCAGCGACGCTTACTGATGAGCCGCAACGGCGGCTCTCCCCCACACACCCTGATATGCAAAAATCGAAACCATACTATGAGAAGAGCTTGATCAACTCTACAGTACGACGTAGATTCGACAGATATCATCCATTGTTAGGAAATGAGTATCCTCCTACGGAGAGACCTTGCCGACGCAATGGTATTTTTATCCTTACTTTTCTACCCTCCCTGTCAGGCGAGAAAAGGAAGGAGAGAAATGATGATAAAAACATCCATCTGTTAAATCAGTGAGTACCTTCCTATGGAAGGACACTGTCACACGATGCTACTCTCTTTTTTTCTATCTTTTTCCCTTCGTGTCAGATGGGAAAAATGAAAGAAAAAACCCTTGAGATAAAATAATAGCGAAGCAGTTATTCCAGCGCCGGTTACATCTCTTGGAGATGTCCCTCTGGCATCTCACTTGGAATATATAAAGCCCCTCAGGCACCTCAGTTGAAATATATGTTGCAGCATGGTGCACCATGGTGCAGAGACACACTCACCTTCTAACCCAAGCTAATACCGGTTGATTGCTTCTTTTGGATTTAAATCTGCGGTAACTGTTCATGCCTTTTTTTTGAGTAAATCTTGCGATAATTGATCAAAAATTAAAAACCTCTGTTTCCTCTGACTTGACATCACTCCAAATTTAAATACTCGTGCCATTCATTGACTGAAACTTGCAACAGTACCCGTTTTTTCAAATTTAAAATACTCGTGTTTCTTTTGACTAAACTCAGGAGTTGCCTCGAACAACTCTTTCCTAGGAGATGTCACTCTGACGCCTCACCTTGAAGTGCGCCAGTCTCAAGGACCCTGCAATTATAACCATTTTTCAAAATTTCTAACAACTCGCGCTGCCTTCGCTTGGCAGCATTCACCTGTTACCTAGTGAAATAATACTTGTTGGGTGTCCCACAGGTATCTCACCTGAAATATGAAATATTCTTGGAGATGTCTTTCTGGCATCTGTCCTGAAGCATATTAAAATTACATATAGCACCCAGCGTAAACTAATCCCTGGAGATGCTCCTCGGACATCCACCTTGAAATTTATTCCCTCGTACAATGTGGATAACTAACTACCTTTTCATCTGTAGCACAGATTCGGGTGGGACCTGATGCAGTAATGTCAAGAAAAATGACAAAATTTAAAAATCATTGACTCTTTTTCGGATGTAATTCTACGCTAGATTCTTGTCAAAATTTAAAACATTGTGTTCCCCTTGACTGAAATCAGAAGTTGCCATGAGCAACTTTTTTTAGGAGATGTCCTTCTGACATCTCACATGCTCATGACAACTCCTGATTTTAGTCAAGGGGAACACGGATGTTCTGAATTTTCACAAGCATCTAGCGTAGATGCTTGGAAAGGGTGGATCGTGGCAACTCCTGAGTTTAGTCAAAAGGAACACGAGTATTTTAAATTCTGAAAAACGGGTATTAATGCAAGTTTCAGTCCATGAATGGCACGAGTATTTAAATTTGGAGTTATGTCAAGTCAGAGGAAACAAAGTTTTTTTTATCAATTAACGCAAGATTTGCTCCAAAAAAGGTATGAACAGATACCGCAGATTTAAATCCAAAAGAGGCAATCAACCGGTATTAGCTCAGACATCTGTAAGGAATGGGTTAGTAGGTGAGTGTCTCTCTGCACCATGCTGCACCAGGGTCACTCCCGAATCTGTACTTCAGGACCTGCGTGAAGACATTCGCCTGGCACTTTTTTAGAGGCTGGCAGGGCTGCCAACGCGGCAGAGAACAAAAAAAGGAATAAGTAATTATCTCTTAGTGACCGCTACCTTTTTGAGCCCTTGGCTATCGAGACGACCGGAGTTATCGGCAAAACCAGCAGCCTCCTGATCCACGACATCGGCCGACGGTTATCTGCCGCCTCTGGGGACCCTCACGAAACGCTCTGGTTGAATCATTGGCTATGACTGGCTGTGCAACGTGGCAACGCTTTGAGTGTACAATTCGCTTGTAAGCCTATCAATTCGGGGAGTTATAGATCGGATCTTTGTTAAGGTAGAGGGGGTTGACCGTTACTCCAGCAGGGTTGGATGCGGTAGTAGTACGGTTAGATGTCACAACTTCTGGCGAGTGTTGGGGCCATGGGTCTCCCTACTCTTTGGGGGCCTTAGGAAATAAATGGTGGAGGCATCTTCCCGGGACTTCGGGCCCCATAAAAAAAAGACGATTAGTTCATCCAAAATGTACAGATAAGTCAATTTAAATGTGAGATGCCGGAGGGGCAGGTGCATTAAGTGCACTATTTTCAAAATGAGATGCCAGAAGAACATCTCTATGATCTACATATATTTCAACTGAGATGCCTGAGGGGCTTTATATATTCCAAGTGAGATGCTTTGTTATTATTTAATCTCAAGATTTTTTTTTTTTTCTTTTTCCCTCCTGACACGAAGGGAAGAAGAAGAAAAAAGAGAGTAGCATCGTGTCGACAGTGTCCTTCCATATGGAGGTACTCACTGATTCAACAGATGGATGTTTTTATCCCCATTTCTCTCTATTTTTTTCTCTTTCCCAACCGGGAGGGTAGAAAAGTAAGGATAAAAATACCATTGCGTCGGCAAGGTCTCGCCGTAGGAGGATACTTATTACCTAACAATGAATGATATTTGTCGAATCTATGTCGTACCGTAGAGTTGAGCATGCTCTCTTCATGGTGCGGTTTCGATTTTCGCATATCATGAGGTGTGGGAGTGAGCCGCCGTTGCGACTCATCGGTAAGCGTCGCTGGGTCACTGGCAGACTTCACCCGCACAAGTTTGTCGAATCTACGTCGTACCTTAGAGTTGAGCAACGCTCTCCTCCTGGTGCCGTTTGATTTTTGTATAGCATGCGGTTTGGGGGTACACTATCGATGTGGCTTCTCAGCGCGCGCCGCTGAGTCGCCACTGACTTCACACGCTCTGATTCGTAATTGTTATCGATCTTTCCCCATTTTTCTCCTCTCTTTTATCTCCCGCAGGGAGGGTAGAAATTTGAAACAAAAATACCATTGAGTCGGCCAGGTCTCTCGATAGGAAAATACTCATTACCTCAAGAATAGATCATGTATGTTAAATCTACGTCGAACCGTAGAGTTGAGCGAAACTCTAGTCCTAGTGCAAGTTTAATTTTCAAATATCATGAGGTGTGGGGTGAGTCGCCGGCAGACTTCACCTTCACTAGTTCGCAATTTTGGCTATCTCTCCCCATTTTGCTCATTTCTTTCCTCACCCACACGGAGGGTAGAAAAGTAAAAAGAAAAATGCCATTGTGTCGGTAAGATTTCTCCGTAAGAAGATATTCATTGCCTTCAGCAATGGATGATACACGTTGAATCTAAACCGTATCACAGAGTTAAGCAGGAGCTCTCCTCTTGGTGCGGGTTCAATTTTCGTGTATCATGGGGTGTGGTGGTGAATGCTGGCACCGTACAACATGAAAATAATAAAAAATAGTGAAAATATATGGTATCCCTCCAAGTCTCCACCGCCGCATCGAGTTGAGCAAGCCCTCCTCATAGGCGGTGTCGATTTTCAGGGTACCATAGTCCCTGCCCTTGCTTGTCCCGTTGGAACAGTAGACAGCCCCGTAGGCTAGCGGGATGAGTGAATGCGAGTACCGTTACGGTAGTAGTAGTAGTGGTAAAGAGAGAGAGAGAGGTTAAATGTTCTCGACGTACGTCAAAATATCAGTTGCATGTTTCTAAGTGTGCATGCTGAGTCAAGAGACAATCCGCCTAGTCCGTGCTATAGCGTCCGCTTGTTCACATCGAGTTTACCTAGGTAGCTGGTGGTTCATTGAAGAATGACTGGCTTGCCGAAACTCTGCTTTAATAGGGGCAGAAATAATTAAAGATTTGGTGTAGCTGCACCTACTTGCCAAGCAGAGGCACAGACCACACGATTGAAGACAGCTGAGCAGTGAAGTAGGCCTAGAACAATACCAGTGTGCACCATCCACAGAAACGTCAGCAGCGGCAGCAATTTATATATTTGTACACCAACACCTAAACGAATCCTCACATCGTGGTAAAGAAATATGTTTCCATCCAGTAATATTGGTGGAAAATTTATTCATGTGAGTAAGCAGTGTGATAATTAGCACAATAGTTCATGCATACGTGATGTCGTCGATGCATAGTAATTTGGTTAGCTAGAACAGAAACCCTTCCAGAACAATGTTACGACTTCTTATTTCACTAATCAGATCACTGTTTCTATTCATTGACTGTTAATAATCGCTACAGTAGCACAGCAAATAGCGCGTGTGCTACTGTTACGATTATTTACAGTATTTTATCTTCATTCTTACATGACGATATTGATTATTACGCGCTGTGACGCGATTAGGCATCGTTTTGTTTCGAGCTCATTCATCCAGACCTAGGGTACTTTGGACCGGAGTGCTCCTATAGGGGCATTCCGGTCCCCAGCCCCCTAGGCAGGGGAGCTCTGAAACAAAACTATATTTGTCTACAGGAAAACATATATCACTAGTCATAGTGTATCAGATGTTATTTCCGTTGGAAGAACCTAATTGTATTCATCGTTGCATTGCTCACAAATACGTAGAATGTTTGAACCTGGAGTGAAACTTCAAACAGAGTGCGGAACACGCTATAATGTCTTCAGAGATCACGAAACTGACGTCTTGCGGTACAAACATTGCAAGTATTGAATTTCCATCGTTCAGAAACCTATAATTTCATGTATAGTATGCCGTTTTCAAATCTTTCTTTCACACAACACAGAAACATTAAACGTAAACGTCGCTCGAACCAACTGTATTAACAAGACACTGGTATTCAGGTGAGACATGCACTAGCTTCGTATTTGAAACTACATAGTAGACGGCATAATCTTTATAATAATGTATCATTAGGTCTAAGTTCAGTAGGGACAAGGGCAGCAGCAAAATATATTATATCTAGCACAGTATGCTCCTTCTCAATCAGTTTTCTACACAACTTAGTAACAGGAAGCAAAAACATCGTTCCAACCAACCATATTATCTCAACACTAGTTTTCACTTTAATGCATTATTCTGGGATCGATAGTCTCACTCTGAGACTTCCTGACAGACAATACTTTCCAATTTTCATTTCTAGTAGTCGGCATCACCTTATGAATGCAGATCCCTAAGGTCTAAGTTCAGTGCTGTGAAATGAGCGCTAATGATACCACATTTGTCCAGACTACTCGTTGAACACCCTATCAGGGAACGTGTGTGGGTGGTCGCAAAGAGAGAGAAGAGCTCCTAATCATGTGTTTTTGTTAATAGAATTGGAAGTCGATGCTCGATTTCACTGATTTCCAACTTTATCTTACTCAGTAAAGCACAATACATACTCATCAGTGATTACTTGAGCGAATTTATTTCCAGGAGCCCCGAAATAGAATTACTGTAAACACCTCGGACGACTCTAAACCCCCAAAGGACGGTTAAAAAGCCGTAAATTGCAAACTATTGCACTGTACTCGGACTCGGGGAGTCTTGCACTCAATCCAAAAATCAGACCACCAAAGCATTGCTCGTAGGAAATTCGTTGTTTTTCTTATTTTAATCAATGTCACACGTCCCTTTTCGTGAATTTTATGAGTCTTAAACAGCTTATAGAAAGGTAGAAGTGACTTTGACAAGGTCTAAAGGTTATGTTTACACCCACCATTCGCTGAGTTTTAAAGTTACGTTACAAACAAGATTACTTCTGGATTCCTCGTCAAAAATTTAGGACCCCAGGCTATACTGTATATACCTTCTTTCTCTTCTATTTTGGGCGCGTGAAGCGCTCTGAAATTTGGTCACCTGATCATTTTAATGCACTATTCTCTCTAAACATGCACCCCAATCAGCCGGTTGGCAAGAAACGTCAAAACCATGACCACTATGATATATCTGTGTCAAAAATGATTCATATTATTTATTCAAATGAGCGCTCAAGGTTCCATTTCGGTCGCGTTAGAGTGTAGAAGTTTAAAAAGCTGGTCATTTCGAGTCAATTTGAGGGTCTTTTTATGACTTTTCGATTTTTTGAGGGCTGAATTTAGCTTGCACCAAAACGAGGCAATTAAAAGATTGCTCGTGAAAAGCTCAAACTTTTAGTATCCAATTGGATAGGATTGTGATCGGTTTTCATGTAGTTGGACGCGTTCTACGGCGGGCGGTCGAATTCCCGCAAAAAATCCTCCAGTGTAAAATCGGAATAAATAGAAAAATAAAACAACAGTTGGAGATGTATGGCACATCCTACCCGGACCTAATAATCGCCAAAATCCCAAATCTGCAATCAAAAATTGTCTACAAGCAAAACTGCGTAAGCTATGAAATATCTCAAAATGTGAAACGTTTATTTTGTATTTTCGACACCTGCTCAATTCTATGAGACGGACGTAGCTCATCAAAGTTGCTTGTACGTCGTTCGCGACGAGGAACAATAATCAGCACGCAAAAATATTTATGTTCTTAGAAACAAAAAAGGAGTAGCTTTTAGAATATTTTTTTAAAAGTGAAAAATCGGTGTCAGGTGTGGCATGTTGCAGGCATTTTTTAACCATCTTCCATGATGGGATATATTCAAAATTCAATGTAAAACGATATGATGTCCTCAAAACTGCAAAATTCTTCTCAGTTTTCCTTCCAGGAGGATTGGATTTTTTTCAGTCATAAATTTTTTTATATATACATATAGATGCGTTTTTCGAAGTTCAATATTGTATACAAAAGGATGCGCCAGATTGTTTTACGTAATGAAGTTGCAGCTTGCAAAGCTCTACGAGCAATTTGAAAGGGCGTTATGAGCAATTCCGCGCGAGAAGAATGCCTCAAAAGAGTATTTTTTGGTGCCTTCGCTTTTTAACACTCATACCATCCAAAGTTCCTGGGCTAAAAAATCTAAAAAGGATTTCCTCATGTAGATGAACATTTTTCCTCTGACTTGATACCGCTCTGAGCCCTGAACTCGGTGTCTTCAATCTTTTGTGAAGGTTTGAAAAACTCAATAATCCGCAGCTGCGTTTACGGGTGTACCTTTTGAAATATTTAAGTATCACTGACTTCAGTACCAGCTATAGTGCCTCCAGCGGATCGAAAATGTATCCCAGCTTTGAAGATCGGATTTTCTCGGATTCAGTCAACAATGTTGACCGTAATGACAAGCGATATGTAATTTAAACCACGAAGGCCTAGATCAAATTAAATCATTTCATATGAAACACGCACTAGCGACATGACAATGTGTCACTATTAGCTACTCAGCCAATCAAGACACAGGGCTATTACAAAATGCGAGGCCACACACGATCGCAAGTGAAACAACTTCCTTAATGAACCTGCAGTGCGCGAGCTCAATTGAATGAAGCATGCTGTCTTATTGAGACGCAGATCCACAACGCCTTGGCATAGAAAAGGCTGCCATTTCTCTGGTTGTCAGTGATCCGTTTCTTTGCGCTTGTCTGGTTCCCGACATTCTATCTACATACACAGCATCATAAAGAATAACATATTTCCTTCTCTGAACATCAGAGACAAACACTCCATGGCGTCGGTTTGTGACAACACGTCGCCACCTCTGCGCTGGTGCGTGTGGACGATAAAGTTAAGCTGGAGGAGAACGCTCGACGGTCGAGTCCGTGTAGTGATATGCTCATCATTTTAGAATTGTTGGACAAACAATTTTTCAGATATCACCCCATGAATTTGCAGGTTTGCGAGGTAAGTCTATGTTTTACTTTGTATCATATAAAGCTCACACTATGAACTTCATTTTCTTGTCTCACTATACTCCATATATCTTCATCAGAGCAACAAGTTTTTTTTGTCATGACACTCGCTCTTTAACCCTCCCTCCCGCTCTGTTGGTCATCGATTGTTTCCGCTCAATAACTCACACATAACTTGTTCTTCTGAGTGGATATAAATTTTTCCAGTTTCTTGACCTTCCATAGTGATGTTAACATGATTTTAAATCAATATAAACTAGATAAATACGTTGATTTGATTTGATTTGAGCCTCATTTCTACCAGAGCCTCAACGTGAGTCATAATAGGCTCCCCCGTAGGGCTCGACGATCATTGATTGAAGCAGGCTCGCACGCCTAAGTGTGCGAGGAAAAAACAAAACAACGCTTTCAACGTTAGAAAAAAGTGAAAGTTTTAGCAACGTCAGACGCACGCTGGTGCGCAAAAGAAAAAACGCTTACTCGAAACGGACCACCGCTTCCTATCCTTTAGAAGATTAAGTGTGATATGTACGCACCCTAGTGCGTACAGGTAGCATCTTCGAG
>SDVV010005262.1:0-19376 GCA_016164225.1 Gammarus roeselii | reverse complement strand
TTACTGGTGTTAGAGTGGTTCAAATAATTTGAACTAAAGTTACATCCAATTAGCTGCTGATCTTCTGCTATTGCGTTATTACACACATGAAACAATATTCGTATACCATTGTCGGTATCATTACTTCTTATTTTGCTGGGGTATAAATTAATTGTATATTAACGAAATGTTATGATGGTCCACATAAGTTTTTTCAACGACCTCCTACTCGGTAACTACAGGGCACTGTCTAAAGAGGCTCAATGACACGTTTTAACAAATGAGCTCTGCTTATTGCCTGCTCACGTCGACCATCGGTTACTGAAGAGGTAAACCTTCTTAAGGCAAGTGCCGCAGTGCACGGATGTTAACTAGCACGTGAAGGATTTTGAGTAACAAGTTTGTTTATCCGCGTGAACAGTGAATATAGGCTTGATAGCCAGCAAATGTAATCTCTCAGGGTATTCTAAGACAGTCCTGTCTAAATGGTTGATTTTCCATAATAAAACTCTCATACGATGCTGGAGGAAGCGAGAAAATCACAGATAATGTCACATTTCGGGGTTGGAGATACGTTGAAGGAGGAGACAATGTTCACAACACGGAAACTTCCTCAAGTCAATGCTTTTAGGTCCCTTTCGTGTTCATCATCTGATATATTTTCCACACTTGTTGTCCATTGATCTGGACAACAAGTGAAGTTATTCAGATTTGAACAAGTTATAGGAGTGAAGTCGTTTAATTAGGGATTTTTTTTTCATTAAGTAACCTCAATAACCAATGTTGTATAAGAGAAATTATCGTTAAGGTTGGGGGAGAGATTTTTTAGACGTTCATTAGGATTGCACACGTATGAAAGGTGGAAACCACCTCCAATGCAATAATAGTACATAACGTGGAGCTTAATACAAGTCAACCAGCCCTACAAAAAATATAGGTTAATTACATTAGATGGAACATTTCTGACATTTCGAAAAAAAATGGATTTGAATGCACTTATAATCATTGGATGTATGCGCTATTTTTATCCAATTCAATAATCAACATGTGAATGACCTAGGAACATTTGTGTTCCTCTAGTCGCTAACAATTTGCACCGAAGTTTTTTATGTATACACAGTCAAGCAGGTTGCACTGCCTATTGGTACCGTGTCTGCTCTCTTAACCCTTGCTAACAGAACATCCCGGTTCTTGTTTCAAGGCTCACAGGGGCGGCCACGGGAAGCAATGACGATGCACGGCCGCCTTGACGCCTATGAGTCGCTCGGGAGGTGAGATATATGGCTTTGCGCACTTACAAACTAAACCATTTATAAAATTGGCACGAACTTGTGTGTTGAATGCAGGAAACTACATATGAAGATAACTATGCGAAAATGTACTCAGTTAACAATTTCAAAAGCATCATGTAGCATTGGTTGAACACGTAGGAATAAGTGATTGACCATTTACATTGAAGTTATTTTACAATGATTTTCTCTTAGTTCCCAAAGCTCGGCATTGCTAAATGGTATATAATGAATAAATTGTCAAGGATTGCTTCATTCAAATTTGATGTCAAACTTACCGCACAATGTTCATGAGTGCATTCCAGTCACAACTTACGTACTATCTATATGGACCGTGAATTCTTCATTTGAAAAACTTCAGTACTCGCCCATATTCGATCCCGCGTCACAGGAATACGAGTCCAGCACTTTACTCACCAAGCCATCCAGCATAACAAAAGTTGTGATTCAAGCTGTCGTGGGTATTGTGCTGTTTAGGGTCACCTACAAATTCCTCTGTTTTATCAGTGTTATAGCACAATACGTACTATCACTTACAAAAATCATTCAGCTGTTTGGGCTGGATAGATCGATGAATTATTATTCTAAGCAAGCTATTGCTTTCCACATTTAAGTCACTATATCACCCTAGCAACAAAAGGGAATATATATATAGCTCTGACACTTTTAAAATTCTCTGACACCACTTTATTTTTGCTGTGCTCTACGGGGCGGAGATTTGAAGGGCGCGAGGGGAAGAGAGTAGAGCTTGAATGTTTCTGACATGAAATGTTTTAGGAGGATAGCTCTAGTGACACCGAGAGATAGAATCAGGAACGACTTTGTTCGAATTTGAAAGGGGATAGTGAGAAAGTGTTGGGAAAGTGTAGATTCACGTGTTTTAAGATGGTCCTGGCACATAGCGAGGATTGATGATGAGCAATAATTGGTGAATAGGGTGATGGCAGCATAGGTGAATGGACGTAGGCCTAGAGTTAGAGCCGAGTTTGAGTGTGTGGATGACGTAATGAAGGCGTTACGAAAGAGAGACAGAAGTGTCGAGGTAGCGAGAGAAGGTGTAATGGATAGGCGTTTTGACGCCTTTCCATTAGACGGTTCCCTGCTGTGCTTTCCCGCTCTTGACGGGATGGAGTAGAGGTGGGTCTAGTAGGGCCCGGTTACTATGTCGCAGCAGGTGTAAGCCCGTTCACTGTCTGACTTTGCTGCTGACATTGATCTCGGACCTCACGCCTCGCCCGAAGTGCGTGTTGCGGAGTCTCCTGGCCACATCCTTCAGCACCAAAGGCCTGAGTATATCAGAGGAGTGTGAGGTGCGACGTGACGTCTGGGAATTTGATTCCGTGTCTGCATCTGTATTCTGCATTTCAAACTTGCCGCATTAAAGTTCAACAGTGCATTCCTGTCTGACACGGTTGAAACAACTGAATTACCAACATTAACAAAGGAAATAGAATGCTATACATATGATCTGAACGAACCAAGAAGTTGCCTCAGTAATGTGTCGTATGAATATATTCTTGTTAAGCAATTCAGTAATGATGACAGTGATGAACGTTGAAAATAAATGGGTATTAACTTCAAGTACATGGATAAATAAATTGGTAATTCACATTTTCGATTTACTCAAGTATTTTACCATATCAGCGTACATGCGTTTCTATTATTTGTTATTACCAGTCGAGAGAGTTACGTTCCTGGCAGCGGTGTTCAAGATAAATATTTTCGAGTTAGGGAGGGACCGGAATATACTTTTATCACACAACCGGATACCGGATACCCCTTATCATCATCACATTTGGCGGTAACTTGATTTCCGATATTTTTTGTTCCATGAAGTACGAGCCTGTTGCCCCCTGGAGATGAGCTATGACGAATTATTTTGAATTCACCAATCACATGTCCATGTGTTTCTTTCTTAAAAAGATTAGTTCATATGAATATAAATAATATAGTTTGATAAATTTATTTTGATACAATAAATTCGAGTCAGTCGTGCACTGGAGATGAGCTGTCCTTCAATTCATTTTAATCTAACGTTTTTTGTGTGGAAATTTTGCATCTGAAAAAGAAGCTTAATTTGATAGACCTAAGAATTGAAACCTCATTGCTTGACGATGGTAACAAATGATTAATTAATAAGCTAATTCAGATATTCGGCAGAGGCCGATATGCGGTATCAGGTTATCCGGATAGATTGATAGACGGAAATAAATTCACCATGTTAGACAGTTCGGAAATAATATATTCACCTCTTCTTTTTAATTATTACTATGATAAATGTGTTTAGTCTCTTTATCTGACAATTCTTCCTTAACAATGAGTTCATACGTAACCATTCAATCGATATGATTATAAGATAATTAGGGTTCAAAAATAATCCATGAGCACAAAGCCATAAAAAAAGGGTGATTCCAAAAACTACCACTGCATTTACAGAGAATGAACTGTAACTTTGAGTGTCCTTCAATGTATTTACGAACCTTGAACGTGATTCGTTCGTGAGCATAAACATAAACATCGGTAACTGATATTTTGCCTCAACCATGTTCAGAACGTGTTCCGTTAGAAAGGATCACTATAGAGTTCATCACTTATTTGTAGTACAAGCGTTCTGAGCGCGTCACACGGGAGTATCACAACACCATCTTGTGGCCAGGAATTTGCAGCCCATGCGATACGAACGGGTTTCAAACCGAAGTGTGACACCACTTACAGAGTACACACTTGAAAACTCAGAGGACTAGCAGCCTGCTCTCTACTTGATGATTTTAATTTTTAAGACTGTATATTTTAAATGGACCTATGCATGCAAGTCTGAATGAACACCAAGACATATATTGAGTGCTACCATAACCGTACATTGCAAATTTTAAAATATATATATTTTGCAAGCAATATTTTCCACCGCGGCGTTACAGGCTATTTTACATCAGGTCGAGAGATACCACCGATCGATTAGTCAAAGTTTTGTAAATGGTTTCATCCACCTGATTTCAAAATGTTTTAAAATATCTAGATGTTTATCAAACAAAATCACGTTCAGGATAATACACACCAAAAAAATCCTAATTCATCTTTCCCACTGATAACGAATAATCTTGCAGATAATACTACTTTCTAGTTGCTGAAAGATTTTGGAATCATTTAAATCCTTAAATCTGAGCCATTCTAATCTCGCTCGTATATTCAACAAAATGCGATCAAAACTTTCCCGAAAACAATCTGCCAGCATCGCAGGTATTTCTAGCAATTCGCAGGACTTCAAATAGAAGGGGGAATTTCTGTTGCAAGTTGTACTCAAATGGCGGTGAAATACCGCGAGTACAGCGAATTCGCCGTTTGAAGCGGAAATGGAACAAGGCACATGCATATGTAAATGATTGATGGAGGATGAGGAGCTTGGCGATGACTCGGGAACCGGGGATCGACGCATGAAGCAAAGTACGAACAGACAACTAATGTTGTAAAACTGAGTGTGGTATTCATACAAGCGAGATGAAAAACAAACAGAAAGTGAATGAGTATGAATTCAATCCCGAAATGAATACCTTTTTTTCAGTTTATCCCTGCAATGCGATAAAATCTTACAAAAACCTGACAATAATGGAACCTGTGATAAGTGTCAGTAATTTAGTGGTGTGTGACAACCAACACACCCATGTGTTTTAGCAAATTATTTCACCAACATATATTTCTCACTACACAGCAGACATATTAATTGTTCATGAATTGTATTTTTCCTGTTGTGTCGTTTGACCGCCGATTGTTCATCATTGCAAATCGGACGCATTGTGAGAGTGGCTATTTGTGGTAGAACAGTGTTTCTTTGTAACCAAGACACACTTATTTTTCAGTTTATCAACCCGATCTCTATCACAACAAACCTTCGATCATCACGCGAAAATCAAGATCAATTACATCGGTATATTTTTGGTACATTGTTTGTTTTTATTATTTTATTGCATCATTATAACGATTTTCTCCGTTATTATGTTATGAACTTTTATTTTGTATTGCACTGACATCTATGTCGAGTCTTTTATCACAATTATTAAATGCACATATTCTGTATCTTCAGGAGGAATGGAACTAGAAAACGTTGCTTATTGCTCCGGCTAGGCAAGGTTGGTGCAGGGCCTTGATAAGAACCGGCCGCCACGACTGCCTGCCACGTTATCTCTGACATCGAGTCTCCCAAAACAGCCGTCATGCACTCAAACAGCCGTCAGGCCGTCATGCACAATCGCGCAGGGGCAAATCTACTGCCAAATTTAATATTACTCTATTGCTTCGAATTCTCACAGTTTCATGTAGCATTCACTGTAGCGGACAAAAAGTTTAAGGGAAAGGTTGTTCGGTGGTGCATTTAAGCACTTGGCATACGTAGATTAATGAAAGAATGGAAAGATGATTCGAATATCTCTGTGCTGAATTATAACATTTTTTCTCATTTATTCCGCTCGCCCATGGGCATGATCACCGTCATTCCTCTTCCTACTTTTCGTCATCATTGTCGTTTCCGTCATCATTTTTTAATTTATTTTCTGACATGGAGGTTCGGTTTCTAATGCCTTTCCCATCAAATAAATACATTATATACTGACAAAAGTTCAACGAATACGGTCAAGTATCAGATTTATTCTGTATTATTTTTTTCAATTTAGATATTGTTACTTTTTACTGTTTCCTGAAATAAGTATAGCTCACGACTCTATTAAGTTCAAAGTAAATTTCTTGTCATTTATTTTTCAATTTTCAATGGGAAACATTTTGTTTTTAATTCAAAAAATTGAAATACAACCATAAACAATCAATATAGAAGACCAAATCATATCCAACGGTAAATATTCAAGCGTATTCAAAAGTCCTGGTGACATTAATTCAAAATTTAACTATGGAAAAAAATACGCAGATTTCATAAACAATACGCAATAAACAAAGTAAAATTTCGAGAATTAGTAACCAATTTCAAACAATTTCCAATCTCTTTAATTCACGATACTTGCTCCAGGGCATTTGAAGTCCGTCCTGTGGCTGCTACAAGAAGCCAACTGCTCTGAAATCAGTCATATTCCACACTTGCTTCGTCGTTCCGTTTTAACTTTGACGATCAGCATCAGCTGCCCTCGCGTCCAACACTCAGTATCATATCATGGAACGTGTTCGACTCAGTTCAGGGTGAGTAATGGGACGAATAATATAAGGGGATGAAGTTCCGCCTAGGGAAATTTTGCCAGGGATAATCATTAGCCAGCGAAACGAGATCTCAATGAGTTATGTATATCAACATCCATGGCCAATACCGAAAAAATGAACTCGACACAATAGCATGACCCAAAGGCTTATTTTATTTCTTTGCTTAGCGAGATTGGCACGCTGGTGCCCCATCTTCACGAATCAAAATGATTTCTATAGCTGTTCCAATGTTATGTTTAAAAATATTCTCATAATACATCATGAACTTAATGACAGTTCTCCGTGAAAAGTATTAGTAGCAGTTTCTCAATGGAAATATAAATAAAATTGTGAACAGCCTATAACGTATTTAGATTATAAAATTTCTAAATACCTACCGGCTCTTGAATTACGTCTGACGATACTAATTAGGTAGGCTGTTTCCATGTTGGCCAGCAGTGACTTGTTGTATAGATTTATTTGGCTGTTAGTAAGAAGTGCATAACACCTGTTAACATAACAGTATACGGATGTCAGAGTAGACTTCTGGTAAATAGATGTTGTCAGGTGGATTGATAGAGTTCAACGCAATTAGCAATAATAGAATTTACTCATCGTTGTTATTTTTATAACAGTTGAAGTTTATAATACATATAGCGTTGAATATTCTCTAAACAAACCTAATATCAACACTATTTTTTTTGCTTCGACACGTGTAGTATAGAATTGTTTCACTTTTTAAAAGTAATACTGTATACTGAATTTTGGCAATTATATAATATCTTTAAATTCTTTAACATGTTCCAGCCATTTGTGTTTACTGAATTATGAAGGAAACCTGAAATGCTATACAACTCTAAGTAATTAAGATGTTATATCAGGGAAAAAACACATTCAAGAACCTCAAATTGAACACGACCTTTAAATATCCCATAACATATAAATCCGGTTAAACTTCATGCAGAGATGAACGAACGAGCTGGAAATTTAACATTAGTAGGAGAGGCGGCAATTTCCACAAGCATAATTATAGACGAAGGAAAAGGTCTCCTATGGACGTCTTGCCATAGCATTGTTTGTATGAAAAGGTCTCCTATAGACGTTATGCTATAGCATTGTTCGATGGAGAATCCTAATCCTTCTTCAGAACTTTATGTACATATATACCGATCCGCAATACACGCGAGTATCACAGAGGAAATGCTATCGAATTCCAATCAATTCAGTCGTCGTAAGATCAGGGAAATTAAGTTCAAGAAGATTTGTCGGCATTTACACCATCTAATGACCCTTTTTTGCCACGTGGTCGTCCAACAGCGATGGAGCGTAATTTATTTTATACGGGTGGCTCTTGCTGTCGTCTCTGTCTTGTGACCCTATGTTGCCATGAGGTCATCCAGCAGATAGGGAGATAAATTCATTTCGTGAGTGGCACCATTTGTCTCAACTGCCTCCGAGGGGCACTCACGATACAACGCAGGGTTAGAATGGGGCATAAATATAAATGTATCCTCATATCTATATAGCTCTCGAGTGCTGACTGCATTTAGTCTATGGCTCGCATATATTCCAGGATACTTTTAACTGCAGATGACTATAATTCTACAACTTTTGTGTGTTGCTTTGTGCGCTCATTACCAACCGCCAAACACATAAGGGAATGCGAGTGGGAGGCTGAAGATGCGTTCAGCAATTGTCACAGACGCAGGCGAAGCCAGCAGGTTTGTAAGACGAAATTTTCAATCATCAACTGATATTTCCATCAGGGAGAAAAATACAAAAAATTGAGTGCACAGTTGTACCTACTTTTCGATTGTCGAGTGTATTTTTGAACTGCAGTCCAGAATTAAGGAACTTCCCTCAATCGTTTAGCTTGCCTGTAGTCCGTTAGGAAATGCACTAAATTGTGTCTGGAACTCATACGATATATTGTTAAGCCCAGGATCTATGTGCACCTTCTCTGGTCTTATGGCCACACGCTTGATGAATGTTCCAACAAACACTCGTTATGTAAGACATTTCATTTAACAACCATTAAGTATTTCGCAACATCTAAGTTGAATCTAAGACAACTATTAACAAATCGTCGTCCCTTCTTCCTTTCCTTAGTCGTAGCTTCAAATATTGTGACTAAATTCATTATATGACCACAATCGGCAAACAATGCAGTATCAAGTGGAAAATATTGTTACAGTTGGAAACTGTAAACATTTTGGGAATTTTTGATCTTCTGGTTCACCGTCACTTTATTGGAAGAGTTTGATTTCATTCATAACATATTTTATATGCTGATATTTGTGCTGAAATCTCGCATTTCTATCTTTTATTAATGACGAGTCGTCGCTTTAATTGAAATAATGTTAATTTCTTATGCAAGCTGTCGTTGTAAAATCTCGCCGGGTGGTCTGGATATTATCTTAATCTAAAAGTTTCCACATATAAACAATTGAATCAAATTATTTGTAGCTATTTTTTTTTATATTTCCATAAAATAAACTGAAAGGAAAAATAAAAAATGACACGTGTGAATTACTTTCAACAATTAGTATTTTAGAGTGGGTATAATTTTGCATTTGAACAAATAAGGTTCTTTAGGATTACTTGATGACCAGTCATATTCTAGGTTCCCAACTCACAAATAGAACATGCTTTCACAACTTGCTGTCTCACACACCACTTGCAACCAAAATATTTATGGAAATATCTACTCTATCTAACAAATACTGCGAGTCGCAGTCGCGTTTAACACAGTATTTAACAAATTTTCCAAATCCGTATTAACACCTTAACATTGTGTTCGTCGTAAGCTTTGACCGAAATGATTTGATTTTTTTAAGCGTGTTTCCAAGGCTGTGCACCAACTGTTGTTGTCTACACAATGTAATTCACACAAAATAACATTTTATTTAAGGAAGCCTTCATGAGTCTTCCAAGCAACAACACCTCCAACTCCATCAGACCAAATGACACATCATTCAGGTATTGGAATGACGGCTGCGGGACACTCCAACCGTTCCATTATAATAACTAGATGTGATATAAAAATATGGACAATCGATGTGATGTTCCGAAATTCTAGACTGGTAGGCACTCAAAAGTTGACCTACCCGCTGCGATCATTGAGAGTGATAGTCATGATGAAGTATATAATGATTATCGATAGTCACAATGGTCTGATTGCTTTTGAATTAAGATTCCATGGTAACTTACCAGCACTTCAGACAAGTAACTTCTGGTGAAAATAAATTTGATAATGTTTTTGTAATCTTTCCGGAGACAAATTCTTTGGAGCTATATTAACAACAACTCTTGGTGCTGCAGCCATTTTAATTCACCAAGATTGCATAATTTTTAGACAAAGTTATCCTTCCAGCAGAGAGCGAGACCATCAACGAGACAGATGACAAGAAGTTCTTGGCTTCAACTTGTTACGTGCAAAAAAAATGCGTTATGTTGATGCTCGTCTCTGCTATCTGTTTCATGGACACAATGTCGTACTAAACTCCAATTATATGATACAAAATGTAGGTCCCTACTGTTATACGAAAAAGTACTGTGAACCTAAAAATAAATCAGGAATCTATTTTCAAAACAGACATATATTGCCTGGCATTATTAAAAAACATGATAGTGAGGTTTTTGGCAGTGATAGCTTTATAGATTTTTTTTTATCTATTTAGTGTATCGAGAGTTGGTTATGACCTGGTCCTGAATTTGTGGTACGATATCATTTATCAATTTCGCTTGTTAAACAAATCATTCACGGTGTGCACTGGTGGCGAAAAATAGTGACAACGAATTCTAAATCATTGGTTGTGGGTCGAAACTAATGAATACTTCTTCTTCAATTAGCTTATTAAAGACCTCAGATGTTGTTGCTTACAAGGAAACCATGACTGCCTTTTATGAACCATCGTGACGAGTAAAAGAGTTCTCAAGATCCCTGCCGCGAACAACAGTATGCAGTTATTATAATAGTTGCTTACTGATTTCGATCAGAGCTTCAAACAAGCACACTGCTTGTTTGTAGTTTCAGGAAATTATCATCATTTTCGCGTATTTTTAGAGTGAAAATAATTTTGCTAGACGTACGTGATAATAATTTGCCATATTCAAACTGATTTTGTTTTAGGTACAATGATTTTCTCCCAGTGATATTTTTTTTTGGTAAAATAACAATATAGTCACTTAACAGGATGAGCTAAATGACAAAAATACAAGGTTTATGTCAAACCTTGCATTTTGCTACGAGAAAATATGTCTCGTAGGAAGTTTTTTCAGAAAGTTGAACGAACAAAAGAAGAATAATAAATTATCAGCTCGTTATTTCAATTCATTGTCCAACCTTCACAATCCGAAACACATGCAGAAGAGGGAACGGCATTGTTCATTGAATAAATTAATCAGAAAAAATTACACGTTTCATTATAAGCAAAGAATGGTCTATCTCTTCAATATAAGATAGTATAGATTTTATCACTTGCATAGAATTAATATACGATAATCAATGTTGGTGGTGAAAAAAATTCACTCGTTTCACATCAAGCACGTTTTCAAGGCTTATGAAATATTTACCAAATTATTTCTTCTCCACCAGATCGCATACCAACGATTGGAATGTATTGCAATTTTGTAATTGAACGGTTGATCATTGTTAGCTGTCATTGAATGTTACTTTCTCACCTTACAGAGCCGTTTGCAGTCAGCCCGTTCTGCTCAAATTTCTAAAATTTATTAATCACTTCAATATTACCCAAATTACCTCATTAGGATTATATGATCTCATGAGACTCCTGAATGTTTTTTTCGTGGTTGTATTACTCCTTCATTCCGGAAATTTTAATTTCCGGATTAATATACTTTCGACCAATGCTTTTTCATCGGGGATCAATTTCGAAACTATAAGAAGGTTTTGACAATTCACCTAGACAATAAGACGACACCTATAGATGACTACTAAGTTCGTGACACCACAGTCTAAATACAGTCGATGTAATTTTTCAATTATATCGGTATTCATAAATAAATTAATAGGTGTAAAGGTTAATGAAACGCTTTCAATAAATCATATGAAAGTTTCGTTGCTGTCTTAGAATGATTATATTCAGGGCGTTCATTTTTTTCTCAAGCATACGAAACATAGCAATAAAATTAACGACCGATATTTATTTGATGTCTTATAATGAAAAAAAATACAACTACCGATTAAACATCGATTTTATATTGTTCAGTTTGTTTTTTGAAATAACGGTTCCATTGAAGCAACCCAAGGGCTTTCATACGGATTTATGTTTAAATAAATGTTTCCTCACCTAGCGTATTCGACTCATTGAGTTGACTGCGGCCAGACTACTAATAATACGTTCACTTAAATGAAATTGTTATTTCATAGTTTTTCTATCGATTCCGGATAGTTAATGTGACTAAAAAGAATATATAACCGTAAGTAACGCCAAATCATGACCTTCTATTTCTGAGGGAAGAATTTTTTTTTTTAGGGGCTGGATGAAGTTCAGTAAATGGAATACTGACAAATGCTTTGGAATACTAAAATTTTCATATGAGATAAATTTTTCTTTGATGGTATCAATCACTAGATAAATATTGATACAGTATTACATTTTGCCAATATTCTCAGAAATGAGTCTTTAAATATCCAGGGGAATTCACAATGTAATTACATTAGATTGAACCCAATCATATTGAATACTCTGATTATTTTGCATCACAATTGCCGATCATTTCAGCAGAACGCAGAACTAAGGGACTGTGCGGAACTGAGGTTACATCATCGCATAAAAATATTTATATTTATTATGATAACTTGCTAGGTTCAGATTTACCCCGGGGATTTTCAGGTCGGTCAACTTCATATTTCTGAGTTTTTTTTTCTAATACATGAGTTGATGGCAACTCTCTTGATTAATGGGACTGATGTTTGGTCGAGACCTCGAGTGGAAGAGTCGTCTAAGATTGCCAAAGTTATTTTTGGGGCAAGAAAATAATGTTGAACCTCCCACGAAGAACAAACTCTTGTTACAATTTGTTTCTGCCCTTCCAAGCTCATTGCCCTTCGGCTGGTTAGAAAGGAGTGATTCGACGGAACACTTGCCGGAAAATATGTTCATTCGCGACCGATGAACGGATAGCTATTGACTTAAAATTTAGAGATTTGATGACGGAGATTCCAGCTACCGTACTCGAGCGCCGAGAGTGTCGGTGGTTGAAACGGTTACTATCGATTAGTTAGGGGAGACATCAACTTAATCAATGAGCACATGTTTCCACTATACCTCCACATTGGACCAACAGCCTGTAAGAATCTCTTCGATCAATGCCCCTCCTCCAACAAGACTGATGGCAGCGAATGCCGGCAAAACGATAAGCTGACCATGAAAACTGAGGGCCAATTACAAAGTAGGTAGGTGTCTGCGAGAAAAAATCGTTATGAAACGGAATTACACCTATACATGATATCACTGTTGAGAAATTATATATATTTTTGTAATGTTCATTGTAAGCTTCACACTCGATTCTGGAATACATATTGAACTTATAAATCATACAGGAAGTTTGACCATGTCGTACTTAGGTAGGAAATTGTAGCAAAATTTTAGCGGCAATGAATTAAAAATTGAATAGCGTTTGCAAAGTTGTTGTTGACCGTTGTTGAAAAATGTTTGGATCATTTTTTTCAATTTTTTTAAGTGCTACCTCAACCTTTAAAGGAAAAGGTTGTAATTAATTAATAAACATTCAATCTTGTCATTTAATATTCACACTGTATATCTGAATATTTGTAATTCATTAAACCACGACAGGTATTTGACATAGTCAAATTGGAAACACTTCAAGCGGTATCAATTCGAATAATATATTTCTCATCTGTTCAAAACGTTAGATTTTAAATTGTTCCCTTTGATACCATTTCCCATTAATACATCCTGTTGATATTAGAGCAAGCTCATCAGAGGTCACTCTTTGAGTTTGGTGACTGTCTGGCATTTTCAAGGCATCGGCCACGACGTGTTATGTTGTGCCTCTCAAATATTATTTATATTCACTGCATTAGGCTTGTTTAATTTATCAGTAATAAAAACCACTTATCAAATCGGAGAAATCACACAAAACGTAAACATTTGATACGTAATTTATAGATGACATTCTCCAGAGTTCTAAAACCAAGCTAAAACTTAAGGCAGGAGAGAACCGGGGTTTCGTGACATAAAATTATCCTTGCCAAGCTGCTAAATGAACAAAAGTTACCACAGATTCTGTGAGAAAATAACAACAATATCCATCCCGATAGATGATCTAGAGAGGAACTCCCTCTCATCTTTGATACCAATTTTTTCAGCGGAGACATGTTGCTAGTACTTGGAGTAATAATTTCGTATGAGCGAAGTCGAAAAGGTTATTCGATGGCTTTGGATTTATTTACCAAGAGAGCAGGTTTAATTCAAGTTCAGAATATATTGAAAAGATAAATAAATTTCTGGTTTCAAATTAATATTTATTCACGTAGGTTTGTTAAAAATGGGACGACAATCACAATAAACACTTCAAGTTTGTATAGCGTGTATTTTTTTGTAATGACGCCCCATCGATTTTAATGAGCAACCAGATACGCTGGGGAGAATGAAATGAGGTGATTGATGTCAGCCAGCTGAGTGACGTCAGCACCCCTTGAACACAAGCGAACGCTATAAACCATCTTAACGTTAGTGACCGGTTCTCAATGGCCATGGTCAATACAAGTGTTGAGAAAGAGGAACAGAAAAAGAAAGAAGTACATTAGGGATCAGAAGAAGACTCATTTTATCTAGTGTCAAGGTCTAAAATAAATATCTCGCATTAGCTTCATGGAGCGGATTTTATAACAGGAGTCTGAAGTAGCCTTAATACTACATCATATTCATGAATTAACAACGGTTCGAGAGTAGACAAAACTAGAATTGAAGATATTTTATAAGTCTGAAATTTTTGCTTATCATTTGGTACTCAGATGGTGAACATTATGGCCCATATTGCCAACAGGCAGCATGTGAAAAAACAATCTCATTGAAATCATCGACGACACGTAAAATGTGTTATCATTTCCGCATAATAAAAATGTTTTGTTGTACACGTTTGATCCAGTGAGAGCTGTGGAATATTTTGGGTAACAATTTCAGTGTTATATTAGCATGAACGCAATAACTGACCCCGTTATATCTTATTGGAAATATAGATAAAAGTCTCCCTTAGTTTGAAACGATTTTGAATATCTAATTTGAAGGGAGGGCACTTGTCAGTCATCCCTATAGAATATAGAGAATGAATAATTGCGAACAACAGTGAATAACAAGTGTAGGTATAGGAATAGAGGAATTGAATACATTTCGAACAGATTATCAACTAATCATTTAACTTTTTAATCGAACAGGATGAATGAAAAGCATTGTTCAAAAAGATTAATTCCCGCCGAGTGTTATTCCAAGCGACTAATAGCTGGCAGCAGGAATAATTTTTGATACCAATGCTAATTTTATCTCTGTGACGGATCACACGTTTAAGAAGGGATGTTTTTGTTGGTATTGGCCAGCAACTTGAGATTTGATGGGGTAAATTATCTTGACAGTTTTACAATATGATGAGTTCAAAAATTCGGTGTCCAGCGACTCCCAAACCCACCGCCAGTAATCGATGTTCGTCGACTCATTGTCGTTGTGTTGATGATGATCAGCATGAAAGAAAGAAAATGCACCACCTAATTTATACAAATCCCAAGTGTTATTTACTGATGTAAATCGAAGTATTTCAACTGTTTTCGTGCCTTACTTTTTGATGAATCTTTATCTGGAATGTTATTGTTATTTTGGTTTATTGTATTTTCTTTCGAAAGTTAATCTATTCAAATGTTCATTATTTAGTGCGAAGTGTTTGTGCACTTGAGGCCGATGACCCCATGAACTTTTTCATAGCATCAGAACAAATTTTTTTTGTTTTTATTTTATTTAAATTCACATGTTCGATAGTAATAGGCTTGTTCCTCTACACCTTCATTTATAGAAGTTAAACTCGTATAAATAAATAAGATGCAGTCAGGTCAGGCGATTTTGTTTCCCATTTGATGTCTTTAAACTCTGAAATACGGTTTATTGTGTATTTTCATTTGAAGCATACATCAAAATCCTTTCCATGCAACGAACAACACACGCCAATGATGGAAATATAACCTGATCACATTATTTTCAGAATAAAATTGGGAACAACACGATCTTTTTTTTTATCCACAGGATGGTCAAGTATTCAAACGGCAAGAAGTCCCATGCAAACTTCATAACAGGTTGGTTTATTAAGTTATTCCAACGGAATACTGTAATCATTTTATTATTCATAAACTGTTGGTAAATCCCTTCGTACAACATCTTCACGCTCTTTGCTTAGGAATATGAACATTTTTGAATATGAACATTCAAAACTACATTAGCGTGTTATTATTTTGAAGTATTGCAGGCGACAAAGGATTCGCAAGTGCATAAAACTCGAGAGTATAAATAACATAAAAAAGTAAACTTTAGTCTTGTTTACAAACACTTTTGATGAACTCTTGTCCGGGACAAAGTGATGGTTGACTCCTCAGGCTATCTTAGCGTTAACCAAAATTCGTAATTTTTGTATGTATGTATATATATAAGCTGTTTCCCCTAGTTAGGAGGGTGGCTAAGTTAGGCTGACACAGAGGGGGGAGGCACCCAATCTCCCTGCCACAAGACCGCCGTGTCTGCGCCGAGGCTCGAACTCGCGACATGCAGCGCCAGAGGCTGGCACTGCAGCCGGACACGCTAACCACTCGGCCGCGCCTATAGATATACGTAAACAATATAAATTAGATTTACAAAATATAATGACAGTTCCAATTTATATAGATATACGTAAACAATCTAAATTGAAATTGTCATCATATTTTGTAAATCTAAATTACCTCCACAGCTCGGAAATGATGATGTACTGTCGTATAAACATGGCGACCAGTTATAAGCCAAGTGGGGTTCAATTTTTACGGTGCACTAAGAAAGTATCGCAAGTATTCTACGAAGTGAACAAAGAATCACTCAGAAGATCTCCCATCCAGGCACTAACTTGTTTTTCAGGTTGCAGAAATTAATTGTTTTTCTGTGAAAATTTAGATTCATTTTTTGCGCAAAATTCTATCGAATGTTTGGAAAACGGTTTTTATCTCATCATACGGTACTCATGAGAACGATTTTATAAAAGCCATACCACCTAAAACAACACAAACTGGAGAAGAATTCCCATTTGGGCTTACTGCTCGGATCAATTTACGTAGCCGAGTGTGGTCCACTTTTTGCCAACGACACTCAGGATGGCGTGTTACTGTTATTACATAGAGCTGGAAATGCGATGAGCAGTAATAAATATCATGCAAAATTATGTGAGGAGTGCTGGGGGATGTTCCCTTTTCTACTTGACTTTATTCAACTCATTGGTGAATGTTCACCAATCGATTAACATGAGAGGCCTTGTGTTGGGGCGACAGCCCCACTATAATCATTGTGACGATAGTCCAACTATCATCATTGTGACGATAGCCCAACTGTAATCATTGTGACAATAGGCCAACTATAATCATTGTGACGATAGCCCAACTATAATCATTGTGACGATAGTCCAACTATAATCATTGTGACGATAGTCAAACTATCATCATTGTGACGATAGCCCAACTGTAATCATTGTGACGATAGTCCAACTATAATCATTGTGAAGATACTATAGCTATTATCATTGTGACAATAGTTCAACTATAATCACTGTCACGATAATCCAACTATAATCATTGTAACGATAGTCCAACTACAATCATTGTGACAATAGCCCAACTATAATCATTGTGACGATAGTCCAACTATCATCATTGTGACGATAGCAAAACTGTAATCATTGTGACAATAGGCCAACTATAATCATTGTGACGATAGGCCAACTATAATCATTGTGACGATAGCCCAACTATTATCATTGTGACGATAGTCCAACTATAATCATTGTGAATATACTATAACTATTTTCATTGTGACAATAGTTCAACTATAATCACTGTCACGATAATCCAACTATAATCATTGTAACGATAGTCCAACTACAATCATTGTGACGATAGTCCAACTATAATCATTGTGACGATTTTTCAATTATAATCCTTGTGACGATAGTCCAACTATAATCATTGTGACGATAGTCCAACTACAACCATTGTGACGATAGTCCAACTATTATCATGATAAACGAATACAGATATTTGTCTATAAGTCCCAACATCTGCAAGCAAATATATTTGGAGAGATGATGCACGAACAATGATGGCTCATGTTTCAATCACTCGAAAATAGTAATAATTTTTGATGATGTAATTTCAATTGAACGTTTATCGCTCAGATAAATATTGTGAGAGAACTAACTCAGAGCAACGTGTACAGTACTGCAAATAACTCAGAGCAACGTGTACAGTACTGCAAATAACTCAGAGCAACGTGTACAGTACTGCAACTAACTCAGAGCAACGTGTACAGTACTGCAAATTAATACAAGGAGACTAAAGTTGAATAGGCTCTCACGCAGAGCAACCAACCAGTTAAAGGTTTTCTCAGAAGCAACTTTTCACCGTTACTACCACCGACAATGCATACGTGAGATATTGCGAATGTTCAGGCGCACGCACCTTTTTTTGCATGCCGACATGATAAAAATAAATGTCTGTCACAATGTCAATTTTCTCGAACGCAGAACGTGCAACAGCCTACCCTACTTGGGAATAGTATTTCCGATTTGAGACCAAAAAATGAACAGAAAAAATATGTATCCATGTCAATAAAATACTTTATTTTGAGTGTTTCTATCATGGTGGTAGGAATTCCTTGTTGAATTGGTGAGTGGGATTGTCTTTATAACGGGGACATGTGTTGCAGAGGCTACCAGTGTGTAACAATCGGTGTCATCTTACAACCAACTCAAACACAATCAATACAAATAGGAAATCTTCAGCAACGAATCTGAACAGGGAAAATCGTATTTTGTATGGAGCATATGGACATATTAATACTGGACCGGAGCAAAAGTTAATGTCACGTAGCTCAACTCATGCGCAATTAGAGCTGTGAACTGTTAAACGACTACTAGGCAACTTTGTATCATATCCTTCGTTCTGGGTAATTGAAGCCCTTTGTACAATAAAACGAAGCTGTTGGTCATCAGGAAATGGGGGGCTGGTAATATCAACCACAGGTAAAAAAACTCAGGTAAGTGAACGGGACTGATCTGTTGACCGTTAGCTGTCTCCGTTTGACGATTTTAGACACTCGAGTGCAACAGAATCGCTCCTACCTCTGGTTTCTATGTTATTGTTTGACAAATTCTACCAATTTTTTGTTTTAAATTAATGTACAAAAATATATGAAACAAAAATGTCTAGTTCAATACCCGCGTCAATATCAGACTGCCGAAATAATTTGTACATTTGGATTGTCTCGAGGAACACGAAGCCCAATTGTTTCCTAATGAAGGTAGCCATAAAAAAACAATTTTTTTCCGGCCGGAGACAAAAGATGCTAAGATAATTAGTGCCGTGGCCTACTTTGGCATCGCACGGAACAGTGCCAGCGCCCAATAGGTTTGGGATCATTTGTTATTAAAAGTCTTATGCAAACGTGAGCACGTGCCAATTTCTTGAAGGAAGGTACTGTGCATTTTTCCAGCTAGACCAACAGAACCTCCTCGAGCCTAACGAGCTTGCTACTCGATTCCAGTATTATTTCTGAAAGTTTGTTGTCGTATTCTAAATGTTAGTAAAAGTCTTTTGCAGACCTGGGCAAAATTATTGTTGACAGATCCATGAACTATTGAAGAATTATTATTCTTCTCTAGCGATTA
>SDVV010005261.1:0-19377 GCA_016164225.1 Gammarus roeselii | reverse complement strand
AACAGTTTGTTCGACCGGGAAAAACCTCAATGATACTATTACTAATATGAATAATCCATTGGTTCACATTTCAAACTGGTTCACATCCAACGAGCTGACGCTAAATGTCGACAAGACGCAAGACATGATACTTTCCAGAAGGGTGATACCCATTCTTAACACACAAGTCGAATTGGGAGATCAACAGGTGACATATGTTGAAGGAACAAAGTGTCTCGGTGTAACAGTAGATCAGAGACCTTATCTGGAAAGATCCCGTCTCATTCGTTGCCGGGAAATTATCCAAATCGTGTGGCATCCTATATAAAATTAGAAATTTTCTTACTACTCCTCCTAGAAGTTTTTTGTACTATAACCTTATCTATCCCTCTCTGACGTATTGTGTAAACGTGTATGCGTCTACCTACAAAACAAACTTAAGACCTATCGTTCTTAGTCAAAAGCGTCTCATCAGAACACTACCACACGTTGCCTCTCTATTGTCAATGGAACATCCTCCCCCTGTGTCAAATCATTAACGTTTCCACTGCAGTGCTTGTCTACAAAGTTTTCAATCATTCAACTAACATTGATAAAGTTTTTTTCATCAGAAATAATCCTACGTATGATCTTCGCAACAATGCGGATTTGCAAATTCTCCGAAACTCGTCAACACAGTCCCAACTATTTTTAAAATACAGAGCTGCTAAATCCTGTAATTCGATTACCCAAGATATAAGGACGGGTTGAAGTATTGCTACATTTGAACGTAAACTAAAATTTTACTTGTTTGAACTTGTACGTGCAGAAATTCTTGAATTGTAATTTACTTCTGCTATGCAATTTACCGCGTCAACTATTTATGTTCCATCATTTCATCTTATAAATGCTTTCATTCTATTTTTTTTCTCGCCTCAAATGCTCAAATTTCCAATTATCTTGTTCATGTTGAAATCAGTTCATTTAGTGTACCCATCAATTATGACTCATTGAAATATTTATTTCCCGTGTGCATATGTTAATATGTCATGCTAACTACACAGTTAGTTTCAAATTGGTGTCCTCGAACGTCGAACAATGTGTGAGTAATGTAATAAACAACCTCATGTCGGACATTTTCTGCTCTCAAGCTCAGTAAATGACAGTTGAAACAGTAAATAGTCATGATAAAGTAGACTTCGGTGATCCGACTTACTCTGCTTATTTTCCTTGAAATTAACGGTCCAATGTAATGCTTGCATCTGTCTCGACATATTGGAAAGTGGAGAGTAGAGGATGTCCTCCAACAATGTCCATCGGTTGGTCCTTACTCCTCAACCCTAGTTATGAGTTAATATTAAATTCACCTAGGTAGCAATTGCTGTCATCAGAACAGCTCACGCTGACGAAGACTTGGTACGTATCATCTGTGTATTCTGATATTTCTGTTATTTTGTCAACATGTCATTACCCCAAAATAAATTCTAAATCCTTAAAAAAAAAAAACTAAATTCTTCTCGTTCCTCTCATATTCTTCTCTTATTCCTCTCTTATTACTATCTGCGAGTTCGAGCCTCGGCATGAACACGGCGGTCTTGTGGCGGGGAGATTGGTCGCCTCCCCTTTTTTTGTCCGCTTAACTTAGCCACCCTCCTAACTAGGAGAAACGGCTGTATGTCTATACATACATACATACATAGATACATACACTACTATCTTATTCCTATCTTATTTTTCTCTTATTACTATCTTATTTCTCACTTAATCCTACCTTATTCCTCTTATTCTTTCCTTATTCCTACCTTATTGTTACATTATTCCTGTCTTATTCCTATATTTTTCTTATTTTATTCCTCCCTTATCCCTCTCACATTCCTATCATAATCCTCCCTTATTCCTCTCCTACTTCTCTCCTAATCCTCTTGGAGAGCAAGAGTATTGTTACAGTAATATCCTTAATGCAAGGTAATCACTACGTGGATAGGTGAACGGGGAAAAAAATTGCGGACCCAGAATCAAGTTGTTATTACTGAGGTAATACGAAAGGGACAATTCGTATTTTTTGATCCTATCTATAATTTTTCCCAATTAATAGGTCCTTCCATTGTATGCTATCACCATTGGTCTCGTTAGTTGCGCCTGCCACATTACGGTACTGAAAACCTTTGCGTCACAAACTCCAAACTTGAGCAATAAATCATTAGCCATTATTCTTTTTGTGGCGAGTTCCCCAAAGGACTCTTATTGCAGCCCCGTGGAGCAATGTACTGATTCCCAGGCCCCCTTCAGTGTATGCATATGTCGTTCGTCTTTCCGTTGCGTTTTATTGGTTTTCTTTCTCAAACCTTCAAGGCTATTTATTTGACAGACAATGCAAATTAAATTAGTTATTAAAAATTGAATTCGTTGGATAAAAATCATTTAAATGAAAATAAAGAAACCTCGGTTTCCTCTCTGTAGGGCCAAACCCAACCGCTGTTGGAACTATATAAATTCTCGTGAATCTCCAGTTGCCTCCACCTATCTACGTCCAATCTCTTCCACAATTTGCGCAATTGACTCGTCATACACCCCTGTCGTCTCCAAGGCTATTGGCTCAAATTGGAACTTCCTGCACTTACGTGTCTCTGCCTCTGTAGCTGTAGAACCAGCTGAAATAGCAGAACCTATCAAATGCGGTTCCGCAAATGTGTTCACACAAGCACAGACTGAGCATGAGCTCTTACCATTTTTGAAGGGGAAAACTGTGATGCCATCGGGTCTCTTGGCATCACATCTATCCAAACCCAAACGTTCCAGCACCGGTGGTAGTCCCGCTCTCTGCGAAGATCTTCTGACGATGTCGTTCAGCGCAGAGTGTCTGAGAAAACCACCGGCACTGTACCTACATGATAGTCCATGCAGTCCCATCTCGTCCATTCTCTGACCGCAGTGCCACGGATGCTGTTGGCAGATTTTAGATCCCTCCTCAGAGCAACGGCAATGCGCAGTGTCTCTGGATCTAGTTGAGTCCCCAATGATGGCATAGGGACTGCATGCATCCAGAGACCACTCTCTCTGCTGGAGGCAGCCAGGAGGCATGCTCTCGCCGTCTGATCCGCAACAGCAAGCAAACCGTCCGGTGTAATTTCTACCAAAGGCAGGTCCCACACTTTCTGCTTGCACTTGTCCTGTCCCTCCAAGTTAAGGGGATCACCACCTCTCTCCCCCCACATCCCGACGGCACCTTGCAGCTCCTCCGTGTCAGCCACGATGTTCACATCGGAAAGAACGGCTTCGACTAAGTTATTCACATAATGCATTGACGAAATGAAGGCTGGAAGGGCAACATCTCCTACTCTTCTAAATCCCTGGCCTCCATGACTAACTAGCTAAGTGGATTGGTTCCAAGACTTGTCATCAAGAGGGACACTGTGTTATATCTCTCTGACTCATGGCGCCAGCACTCTGACTCATGACCCCTAGTGACGGCATCCCTCAACACCAAATTGAAACTGTTCAGACACTCACCATGTTGATAGGCGGGCGATGATCTGAGCACTTATTGCAGTTTATGAATAGAGAAACAATTTTTCAAAAGTACAAATGCTTCGTGACTGTTTGTCAGCACCAATCGCCTGAACATTCGTTCCAAGTCATCTTGCTTGCTCCTCAAAACATCGGGTATATTTTCTTTGGAAAGTGGTGTTTCCAGCAGAGTACACTGGCTAATCGGAACCACTCTGGCATCAGGTAGCACCAACCTAAAGCACCTCACTGTGTGCTCCACCTCCTGAGGTGAGTGGTCCAAGATGGTCAATTCGCACTTTCTATCATTAACCTCTGACCCAATCCCCTGCAACTGATTAATCAAGCGCTGCACGTCCTGCAATACCTTCTCTGGTGTGTCCCCAAGGGTGGCATCATCAAGGTACCAGACATTGAACTCGTCAACCCCCAGAGAGAACAGTGCCGTTCCAAATGAATCTCCTAGCTGAATACCAGTGGAAGAATGTAACTCTTTTTCACCGTTGTTTAATGATGTTGGTTGCGAATAAGCTTGCCAAAGCAGTCTGAAAGCGCCTGGAGCGCGGTTCCGAGCTGCTGTCAGAAAAGTGTCACTTCTGATACAATTAAAAGCGTTTCGCTTGTAAATTTTAAGAAAAACTCTCCAGTGATTACAGTTCATTACGTACGCCCTGGCTGCATGGGCAGCTGCCTCACACCCTCTCTTGGCTTAGAACCATAACTGTACGGGGCGAAGCTCATGGCGAGTCTCACAGATAGGGGTTTGACTCCTACTTTGGTAGCGAGCCTTCTCAAGGTGTTCCCAACAACTATCGGGCGGATGCCACTGTCTTTCTTCATTAGAGCGCTAATAGAAGCTCCGAAGAAGGTGGTAATCATGAAATCGGGCACCTCGCCTCTCAGCTCCATATTGGTGAATTCTGTCAGCCGCGACAGCAGGCGGGCACCCGCTTCTCCCGACTCTCGTCCCGGCAAAGCCCTGAGATGACCGGGACGCAGCCTATCCAAGCCTCCCGCAGAGCCGGATGGAAATGAAGATATAGCCCTTCTGATATCGTCCTCAATGGCAACTATGGGGCCCGCATTGTCATCATCCGGGGGAGTAGGCAAAACAAAGTTCTTCGGAGCCGGTGGGTGCTGAAATTTGTCCGAATCTCTCTTCTTTAGCTGCGAATTTCTGTCCTCTTCACTTCTGTTCCTATTAGTCCACTCTGGTCTACGCGGGAGCTCAGGCAAAGTATCAGTCTCCATTAATTCCGTGACCGGTCAACTAACCCTGGGGGCTAGAGATCGACCTTTTGAATAAGCTTGATCACTACTGAATTGCTGGAGACACCAATAAGAGAAGCTCAACAGGTTAACTCAGGCCTGAGGGCTCTGCTACTCTGGGGTCTCTCTTAACAATTTTTCCAGAGCATCTGCAACTGGTATAATTGCCCCTTTGGAATTTTGGTCAGAACTTTCATCCTACAACGACATCCTGAGATGCAATTACCAATATCCAGTAATACAGGGTCCCGCTGCCTATCCGCCCTCACTGACCGGGCGGCAAGCATCGCAATGCCAGATTGAAAGGTTATCAACTCGAAACCTCGTTTGACTCCCGCACGTGAGGTGGAAAGAGCGCTTGCACTGGTCACATCGAATACAACGTTTCCTACTGTTCACCAATCTACAAGTACCACAACGGATATCTTGCTCCATTTTCGTACGACTAATGATCAGTTCTGTAATTGCAACAATAATCCGGTCTGAACTCGCAACAATTACATTTAAAACATCTACAACATTGATTGCACCTACGAAAGATGTTATCCGGTATAAAACATCACCAACAATATGGGCATAAGTTTCTGAAAAAAGCTCGAAGAGTATACAACAAATTTCAGCAAATGAACGCTCTCTTGCACTCGGTAGCCGCTCTTATGGAACACTGGATGCTGTGAAACCAAAGTCCGAATCCCTTCAAAGGAAATGTCTGAACGGGGAGGTATGGAACGCTTAGAGACTAGACCGATCACGACTAAACTGGAAGCTTCTAGCAAATAGACTATTGTATCACAGAGGGGGCATAGAAAAACTATAACACACACACGGTTTGGAACGTTCCGGATTCTCGTATGTGATAGGTAAGTCGAATTATCGATAAAAATGTTGCAGCAGTTTGCATACAACCGCTCGTGCGAGTGCAGACGACAGCTGTGTTACTTTCAAAATAGGTGCATATTTCATTGGTCGTTTCTCTTGACTTTAGAGCACCACTTTCTGTGATCCTTGTGGGTTTGGAAACCCTTCTTTATCAACAGTGTTCGATTTGTAATTTTATTGAATTAATACTTCGTTTGCATTTTCGAAGTTTAGTTAATACAGTTGAGAATTAAAGGACAAAAAATATTAAGGTTTACAGAGAGAAATGAACGCTGCAACGCTAATCGTTTTGAAAATCAAATATATTCATGATATATTTTTTTTCAACAAATGTGCATGAAACATCGTTCCAAATCGTATTGTGTTAGAATAATGACAAATTCAATGCGCTCATGAACTAGTTTTGTTCAGTTGTCTGACTAAACAGTTCAGGCAGATAGTTGACCTGAGACGGGCTGAAGAGTTTATTACAGCAACACTTTAAAATAGAACTTGCAGTACAACTTGCCCAGACTGAAAATATTTTAATTTAATACCCAACATGTAGAGATCTTTACACTATTCCAGTGTGATTCTCAACTCTAAAACCTCTGCTTGGGGCGAGTCACAACCAAAGTCCTCGTTATCGCACAAACAAATCCCCTCTTAGTCAAGCACTAAGATGGTGTCAGCCACCTACCCGCCTCTTCTGGTAAAATGATTCTGAGATGGTAACAGCCACCTTCCCACCTCTCCTGATAGCCAAGTACTTAGATGGTAACAGCCACCTTCCCACCTCTCCTGATAGCCAAGTACTGAGATGGTAATAGCCACCTTCCCACCTCTCCTGATAGCCAAGTACTGAGATGGTAATAGCCACCTTCCCACCTCTCATGATAGCCAAGTACTGAGATTGTAACGTCACCTTCCCACCTCTCCTGATAGCCAAGTACTCAGATGGTAACAGCGACCTTCCTACCTCTCCTGATAGCCAAGTATTCAGATGGTAATAGCCACCTTCCCACCTCTCCTGGAAGCCAAGTTCTCAGATGGTAACAGCCACCTTCCCACCTCTCCTGATAGCCAAGTACTCAGATGAAATCAGTAATTTTACCGCCTCCTTGACCCGTCCTCCCGTACCCATCTCTCCTGTTTCTGGCCCCCGTCCCCAAGGTCCCAATAAGGCCGACCATATACCTTGCCAGCCTGCCACAGAGGCCTAGACTCGTTTCATTGTGCTTGTTATCTCGGACTTCTAACGAAATATGTGAATTAGAGTCGATGGTGTGGTAGTCTCGGTCAGGAGTGTGGCTGTTGAAATAGTTTGTGATTGAATACAAGTCGAAATAGGGTTGGATGCGGGATTAGTCTATTTTCAACACTGGGCTATCAATCTTCTCCTGTTTTGTCTCAAAATCATACTGACAAGTTGACAAATTGAAGGAATATCAGAAACACAGATGATATTTATTAAGTATTCGTCAGCGTGAGCTTTCCTGGTGACAACATTTGCCTCTTGGATACATAGAAATATGTTCCACCATTCGATGGACATTGTTGGAGTCGCTCTATTCTGTCCAACATGGCAAGACAAATGAAACTGTTACATTAGACTGATCTTTTCTTAACAATAAAGGCTAGAGAAGTTAAGTCCACTGGCTTTTACTTACAAACCGACATTGATTGAAGAAAAAAGCTCAGAGTAGAATAAAGTCAAATAGTGCATTTATTCACATAATGTTTGGCCCACGAACTCACGATGACTCGTACTCGATAATTTGCGCAAGAACGCAAGCTGCTGAACAGGAATAAAGTTCACTCATTTGTTAGCTGAAATTATTCAGTTTTAAATTACCACTATTATTCAGATATCAATTGGTGAAGATTGTCGCTTTAAAGTATGTTAGGAAAGTTTTTAGAGGTAATTATTTCGTCATAAATGAGTAAGAGAACAACAATACGAGCGTCAGCTAGACATGGGGACTATTTTTGTACATTCATATTGAGATAAGGAGGTTAAACAGTAAGAATGGTTTAAGGAGGTTAAACAGTATTAATGGTTTAAGGAGTTTAAACAATATGAATGGTTCGAGGAGTAAAACAGTAACAATGGTTCGAGGAGGTTAAACAGTATGAATGGTTTAAGAAGGTTAAACAATAAGAATGGTTTAAAGAGGTTAAACAGTAGGAATGGTTCAAGGAGGTGAAACAGTAGGAATGGTTTAAGGAGGTTAAACAGTAAGAATGGCTCAAGGAGGTTAAACAATATGAATGGCTTAAGGAGGTTAAATAATAATAATGGTTATGGAGATTGAACAATAAGAATAATTTAAGGAGGTTAAACAGTATGAATGGTTTATGGAGGTTCAACTGTAAGAATGGTTTAAGAAGGTTGAACAATAAGAATCGTTTAAGGAGGTTGAACAGTAAGAATGATTTATGGAGGTTCAACAGTAAGAATGGTTTAAAGAGGTTATGCAATGAGAATGGTTTAAGGATGTAAAACAATAAGAATGGTTTGAGGAGGTTAAACAGTATAAATGGTTTAAGGAGGTCAAACAGTAAGAATGGTTTAAGGAGGTTAAACAGTAGGAATGGCTTATGGAGGTTAAACAGTAAGAATGGTTTAAGGAGGTTAAACAGTAAGAATGGCTTAAGGAGGTTATACAGTAAGAATGGTATAAGGAGGTTAAACATTAAGAATGGTTTAAGGAGGTTAAACAGTAAGGATGGTTTAAGGAGGTTAAACAACAAGAATGGTTTAAGGAGGTTAAACAGTAAGAATGGTTTAAGGAGGTAAAACAGTTAGAATGTTTAAGGAGGTTGAACAATAGGAATGGTTTAAGGAGGTTAAACAAGAATAATAGTTTAAGGAGGTTAAACAATAAGAATGGTTTAAGGAGGTTAAACCGTAGGAATGGTTTAAGGAGGCGATGCAGTAGGAATGGCTTAAGGAGGTTAAACAATATGAATGGTTTAAGGGGGTTAAACAGTAAGAATGATTTATGGAGGTTGAACAGTAACAAGGGCTTAAGGAGGTTTAACAGTAAGAATGGTTTAAGGAGGTTAAACAGTCAGAATGATTCAAGGAGGTTAAGCAATAAGGATGGTTTAAGGAGGTTAAACAATAAGAATGGTTTAAGGAGGTTAAGCAGTAAGGATGGTTTAAGGAGGTTAAACAGTATGAATGGTTTAAGGAGGTTAAACAATAAGAATGGTTTAAGAAGGTTGAACAGTAAGAAAGGTTCAAGAAGGTTAAACAATAATAATCGTTTAAGGAGGTTAAACAGTGAGAATGGTTTAAGGAGGTTAAACAGTAGGAATGGCTTAAGAAGGTTTAACTATAAGAATGGCTAAAGGAGTTTAAACAGTAAGAATGGTCTAAGGAGGTTAAACAGTATGAATGATTTAAGGAGGTTAAACAGTATGAATGGCTTAAGAAGGTTAAACAATAAGAATGGTTTAAGGAGGGTGAACGGTATGAATGGTTTAAGGAGGTTAAACAGCATGAATGGTTTAAGGAGGTTAAACAGTATGAATCGCTTAAGGAGGTTAAACAGTAAGAATGGCTTAAGGGCATTAAACAATAAGAATGGTTTTAGGAGGTTAAACAATATGAATGGTTTAAGGAGGTTAAACAGTAGGGATAGCTTAAGGGAGTTAAACAGTAAGAATGTTTTAAGGAGGTTAAACAATAAGAATGGTTTAAGGAGGTTAAACAGTAAGAATGGCTTAATGAGGTTAAACAATAAGAATGGTTTAAGGAGGTTAAACAGTAAGAATGGTTTAAGAATGTTAATCAATAAGAATGTATTAGGAGGTTAAACAGAAAGAATGGTTTAAGGAGGTTAAACAATAGGAATGGTTTAAGGAGGTTAAACAGTAGGAATGGTTTAAGAAGGTTAAACAGATGGAATGGCTTAAGATGGTTAAACAATAAGAATGGTTTAAGGAGGTTAAACATTATGAATGGTTTGAGGAGTTTAAACAATATGAATGGTTCGAGGAGTTTAAACAGTAAGAATGGTTTGAGGAGGTTAAACAATAGATCCAAGATATTGTTATTTCGTGTTAGCTTTTCAATTATTTGGGTAAGAAAAAATCTATCTACTAATTTGAACAGTGTTTGAGTTTGATTTGTTTCAGCTTTGGTGTTACTTTTGCCAATGATATAGCTACCAGGTGCCGCCGTTTGATCATTATTCAACCATTTGATGAATGGAAAATTGAAGTCACCACAGAGAAAGATTTTAAATTCAGTCTGATCAATGTTCGACATGTACAGTAGCGAAAGAAAATTCGTTTATGGTTAGTCTATAACCGAAAAAATAAACTAGACTATTCCCACGTGGATTTTAACTTGATGTGAAAAAAATTTACGGTATCATTTCGGGACAATCCTTAGTAATGGATAATCTCAATTAAATTTCCAATGAGTTCAAGTATCGAGCGAAAATTGATCATTGAAGATTTCACCTAATCTTTGATCATAAACGAATTTTCTTTCGCTACTGTACGTCTGTAAGATTCCGAGCGCATCTTCAAAATATACAAACTCGCAGTGTGGTGGTCTATACACTATAATTACTATGGTATTCATC
This sequence comes from Gammarus roeselii, assembly GCA_016164225.1. NCBI lineage: Eukaryota > Metazoa > Arthropoda > Malacostraca > Amphipoda > Gammaridae > Gammarus > Gammarus roeselii. The sequence continues at coordinate 9,184 of SDVV010005261.1, read as the reverse complement.
TTTTAAACTTTAACAGCAAGACACTCGCAGTAATCATTGGAAAATTTAAACTCTTCGCAGCTTCCAAGACATCTCTCACATAGACTTCAACACCACCACATTCACTATTTGTGAGATCACTTCTGAAAAAAGTGTAATTTTCAATATAGAGCTCAGCTGATTTAACATTTTCATTAAGGTGTGTCTCAGTTAAGCCAATGAAGAGTGAATCACCATCTTATAGAATACCTTGAATCAACTTTATTTTGCCATATTGGCTGGTGTTATGGAGGCCTTGTAAATTCAAGAGGTGACACTTTCTCAATTCATTTTGGTTGAATGTTTTATGAGAGAGTGTTTCCTCTATTGACTCGGTGTTCGCAGCTCTCACCAGTGGGAACTTTGGTTTGCAAGGGCAAAGTAGAAGACTCTCCAGAGATTCTAAAAAATAATTTTTCATCTGTGACTGGTCAGCACTGCAGTGGTGTTGGCTATGTACCGCTACAGATGGACTCACGCGGGCATCACCAAAAGGGCATCTGCCATCACAGGTAGGCCTGTACTGATCACTGTAACGAGAGAGACCTCCCGTTGAGGCCGCGAGAGGAACCTGTTGGGCGCGGTTTTTGAAGCGCGTGTTGTGTAATCGAGGCTGTTGCTTGACCCAACCTCTTTGGCCAACGTGGTTAACGTTTGGGTGTTGCTGTGTGTTGCCTTGATGGGCATTTCCTTGTCTGCTGGCTGCAGTAGTTTCGCCTTGCTGGGACTCTAGTGATTTTCATGTTTTTCTAATATGCAGCCACTCACACTTTTTTTTTGGTGCATTGCATATGACGATACGAGTCATTACATACCCTTGGATGGAATTCCTTACAAAGCTCATCACTTTTGCAACCATACCTTCCCAATTCCATGAACTTATTACAACGCTTTGGGTGGGTAAAGCCACATCCATTCCCTGACACTCCATACTTGCACTTGTTTTTATTAGAATGTGCAGTGTTTCAGACTTTTCACTGCGGGTACTAGTTTTTGGTTTTGCACTCCTGGGCCACGTTCATTTTCTTGATCACTATTACAGTTTTTATTTGACCTAAGCTCACAAGCTGGGTGGGTGAAGCCACAGTCTTTTCCTGAAACTTCATACCTGCATTTGCTCTTCAAATAGAATCTGCAGAGTTTTGTGTTTTTCACTTTTGGTAAAGTATCTTCTATTTGCTCTCCAGTATCACTCTCATTTTCCCTATCGCTATTTTCACTGGAATTTATCATATCAGTAACATCTGTATCTACACCAATGTCACTCACCATATCACTGTTCTGATCACTAGCAGCCATTTCTGTACCCTGACTGCCAGTGGACAGTGAGGTACAGTGACCATCAGCAGTTTTGACAGTGCTGTGCAAACTAATTATTTGCTCCTGTTTTTCTCCAGTCGTTCTGTTTTTAACATCGAAACAGGTCACACACCTGCTGCAAAACCATTTAAATAATTTTCCCAGCATCCTGTAGCACACCAGTCCAGCATCGGACACTTTTGAACAAGATTTGCAGAAACATTCATCACATTCTGCGCGGACAATATCGACATTTTCCTGTCTTTTGCATGCGTTACTCTTCCACGATGCCTTCTTTACTTCCACACTGTGCGAATCTTCATTTTCTTCAACGTTGCAGCCTTTGCCATTAGGGCAATGAAATAGGAACGCTTCGTTTTTTGGATCACTAACACCTCTAGCATCACACGACAGATGAAAACAATATGTTTGGCATATTTCACACTTTTTCAGGCTATTTCCTTTAGGACCTCGAGCTGAGTTAGGATCTTTGAAGCAGGCCGAGCACAAATCACTACCCATTTTGTTATGAAGGAAGTGGGAGTTTCGACACAATTCAGATTATTGTGTACTATTAAGAGAAAAAATCTATCACTTTTTCCAACAGCACAGAATATTTATATTCACAGCCTATTACTTCCACAGATTTTTACTTTCCCAATTTGCAGAACACTAATGGGAATTCAATTAGGTCACTTCCTGTCCCTTCTCTTCTTGGAGCTATTGGAGCTATTGAATGAGCTATTGAATGAACCTTTACGGAAGGTTCATTCAATAATAAGTTAGGTTGACAAATAATTATTCTTTCCCAGTGCAAGTTACAGTACAATTAGGATGGATTATACCAAACCGAATTATAACCAGGAATGCCATAGTTCATTTTCTATTAATAAAAATATATCATCATGAGATTTTGGAGTCGTCTTTCTAGAGGATATGTGTTGGGGGGGGGGGAGTTCTTTGTGAGTGAAGCACGTCAGCATGGCACTCTTATCCTCTTACCCGTCCCCCTCAATTCAGTGGAACTTCTTCAGTTTTTTTATCTCCATCCTTCTTCAGGTTCGAGGGTTTCTGATCCTTTCTTGTGAGTTTGAGCCCCGATTTACAGAAATCCTTATTTCTGGTTTTCAGCAAAGGAAAATGGGACATTCCTCCTGCCTCCTATCGGCCCTTAGTGGTCCATCAGACCGTGTTGGTATTGGGAATAATTTCAAGGGGAAATGAAGCCACGAGACGTGAGGGGACCGTCATTATTGTCAGCCTCTATTCAGTAGGAATAATAGAATGCAGTATGGAAATATCATGCAAGTATATTCACGTATGAATTGTAAACAAATAAAGCAGTAATCAAGCACAATGAACACTGAATAATATATTCACAAATGTTTATCACAATTGGAGAACACAATCTTGAATTCTAATTATTTCCACTTAAAACAGAAATGGAAGAAATTCTAAATTTCGTGATCTCTGGAAATTAGCGGGACTGCCTTCTCAACAATAGAACTTCTCCCCTTCTCAACAATATAACTTCACTGCTTTTTCAACAATAGAACTTCACTGCCTTCTTAACAATAGAACATCACTGCCTTCTCAACAAAATAACTTCACTGCCTTCTCAGCAATAGAAGTTCACTGCCTTCTCAACAATAGAATTTCACTGCCTTCTCTACAAACACAACTTCACCCCTTTTGTATATGGACAGTGAATTCATCATTGGAAAAATTTCTGTCCTTGCCACGAATCGATCCTGCGTTGCCGGAATACACCCCATCTCAACAATACAATTACACCCCTTCTCAACAATACAATTACACTGCCTTCTCAACAATAAAAATTCACTGCTTTTTCAATAGAACTCCACTGCCTTCTTAACAATACAACTTCACCCCTTCTTAACAATATAAATTTACTGCCTTCTCAACAATACAACTTCACTGCCTTCTCAACAATACAACTTCACTGCCTTCTCAGCAATAGAATTTCACCGCCTTCTGAACAGCAGAACTTCACTGCCCTCTCAACATTAGGACTTCACTGCCTTCCCCAAAATTGAACTTCACTGCCATCTCATCAATAGAACTTCACTGCCTTCTCAACAATAGAACTTCACTGCCTCCTGAACAGTGGAACTTAACTGTTTTACAACAATAGAATTTCACTGCCTTCTCAGCAATAGAACTTCATTGCCTTCTCAACAGTAGAACTTCACTGCCTTCTCAACAATAAAAATTCACTGCTTTCTCAATAGTAGAACTTCACTGCCTTCTCAGCAATAGAACTTTATTGCCTTCTCAACAAAAGAACTTCACTGCCTTCTCAACAATAGAATTTCACTGCCTTTTCAACAATAGAACTTCACTGCCTTCTCAGCAATAGAACTCTACTGCCTTCTCAACAGTAGAACTTCACTGCCTTCTCCTCAATAGAACTTCACTGTCTTCTCAACTATAGAACTTAAGTGCCTTCTCAACAATTGAGCTTTTCTGCCTTCTCAACAGTAGAACTTCACTTTTTCCTCAACAATAGAACTTCACTGCTTTCTCAACAATAGAACTTTACTGCCTTCTCAACAATAGAGCTTCACTGCTTTCTCACCAGTAGAACTTCTCTGCATTCTCAACAATAGAACCTGACTGCCCTCTCAACAATTGAACTTCACCCCTTCTCAACAATAGAACTTCACTGCCTTCTCAACAATAGAACTTCACTGCCTCATCAAAAATAGATCTTAACTTCCTTCTCAACAATAGAACTTCACTGTTTTCTCAACAAAGAACTTTACTGCCTTCTCAACAATAGAATTTCACTGACTTCTCAACAACACAACTTTCATCATTGGAAAAACTTCAGTCCTCGTCACGATTCGATCCTGCGCCGGAATACACCTCTTCTCAAAAATACAACTTCACCCCTTCTCAACAATAGAACTTTACTTCCTTCTCAACAAAACAATTTCACTGTCTTCTCAACAATAGAACTTCACTGCCTTCTCAACAATAGAACTTCACTGCCTTCTCAACAATATAACTTCACTGCCTTTCTAACAATAGAACTTCACTGACTTCTCAACAATAGAACTTCACTGCCTTCTCAACAATAGAACTTCGCCGGCGGGAGGAGTACAAAAAATGGGTCGCATTTACTCAGCCCAACCTCCTGAACGCTGCTGTGAGCGCGGCTCGTATTTACTCAGCCCAGCCTCCCAAACGCTGCTGTGAGCGCGGCTCGTATTTACTTAACCCAGCCTCTCGATCGCTGCTGTGAGCGCGGCTCGTATTTACTCAGCCCAGAGTCTCGATCGCTGCTGTGATCGCGGCTCGTATTTGCTCAGCCCAGCACCTCAATCGCTGCTGTGAGCGTGGCTCGTATTTACTCAGCCCAGCCTCTCGAGCTGTAAGCGCGGCTCGTATTTACTAAGCCCAGCCTCTCGATCGCTGCTGTGAGCGCGGCTCGTATTTACTCAGCCCAGCCTCTCGATCGCTGCTGTGAGCGCGTCTCGTATCTACTCAGCCCAGCCTCTCGATCGCTGCTGTGAGCGCGGCTCGTATTTACTCAGCCCCGCCTCTCGATCGCTGCTGTGAGCGTGGCTCGTATTTACTCAGCCCAGCCTCCCGAACGCTGCTGTAAGCGCGGCTCGTGTTTACTCAGCCCCGCCTCTCGAACGCTGCTGTGAGCGCGGCTCGTATTCACTCAGACCAGCCTCTCGAACGCTGCTGTGAGCGCGGCTCGTATTTACTCAGCCCAGCCTCGCATCTTCTTCGGAAGAGGCGGCTCGTATTCCTTGACACGTGTCCCCGACCTCTACAAGCAGCTTATCAGTCTGGTACGATTATGTCTGAAGGTTTCTTACCATCTCCAGGTACCGAAGGGCGCTCATGAGTGTGCATCGGTCCAACAGTGCAAAGGACCTAGTGAAACACGAAATCTTTTAGCTTCTTGGTCGGAGGTTCAGACGGCAGTGATGCCGAGGTCACAACAACGGCTAAAGGAGGAACTTATTCTTCACAGGAGGGAGATGGAGCGGACCAAGCATGGCATGAGCCCCCATGAACGAACGAGGGCTGAATCTAACTCAAAGACTGGTTTTCATTTTAGGTCAATTCAGAAGCATAAATAACATATAATAATGTTGCTCTACGACAATGAGGAAAATAGAGAATTTGTTGGACTGTCATAAAAAAAGAAACATCAGATTTGTAAGGTCATTTTTTATTTGGACATGAATATAAAATCGCATCGTATATAAAGGTGTTCCTCTGTGTTCATGTTCAGTTGCCGTATAGGGATTTAGATGGGAGCGAAATATGGGTTTTCTGTAGTGTGTCATCTTCTGTTCCAGCAGCATCCAGATATTTGTACTGTAAATTATAGTTAAACCACTAAGAAATACCTATCAAAATCAAACATACCGATAAATATGAAAGTAATCTCTCTGATCGATTTTATCTGAACCCAGAACATGGCTGCAGTGTCGGACCCGAGCAGAACATCCCCCGCCCCAATCCAATTTAGTATCCCCCACTGCTTGTCCAATTATGTTCAGCATTCGACCGGTCGCAGAGACAACACCGAGAAAAGAATATTAGAGAAGACTGCATGCGAAGGAACATCAGAGAATACTGCAAGTGAAGGAACATTAGAGAAGAAACCAACACAGTATGCTCAAGTTATTTAATGCATTTTTTAAACCGTATCTCGAGTATGCCGTTCAATTCTGGTCTCCATTCCTTAGAAAAAACGTTAATAAACTTGAGAAGGTTCAACGTAGAGCTACCAAACTCATTCTCTCGCTGCGGAATAAATCGTACGAAGACAGGCTTTGTGAACTCAATCTTTATTCGCTAGAGAAGTGTCGAGTCAGAGGCACCATAATAGAAATGTGGAAGATTGTGAAGGGTAAGGAAAACGTCGACAGAGCTAACCTTTTAACTCTAGATACAAACGGAGTGACTAGAAACAATGGATAGAAAATCATTGGGAAACATTTCTCACTCGACGTCACGCGCAATTTCTTCACTTATAGAGTTGTCAAAGAATGGAACAAACTTCCAGCGGAGGTTGTAAACAGCAATACAATCGAGACGTTTGAGTCGCGGCTCGATAAGTTTACATAAATCACCGATAAGCGGCTAAACCGTAGCATTTCCTGTTGTTATAAAAAAACAGAGAGGGCACACGAAGCTCTCTTAGATGTTCTACTTTAGAACTAATTCACTTGGTATCAAAAGGCAACCTAGTTGTGGCCAATAGGCCCCTTAGACGTTCTACTCCAGAACTAACCCTCTTGCTATCAAAAGGCAACCTAGTTTAGGCCAATAGGCCTGTTGTTGTCTTCTTTCACTTGCAAACACTTGTAAACACACCACACATATTTTTCGAACATCTCAACAAGCATCTCTGAATGTCTACCATTCATCCTCCACATCTTGCAGGTCCAGCCCTCTCACGTTGTCAAATTTCTCCCTCAATGCCCGCTGGGACTCCTCCGCTCTGCTTTTCTCATTTAGCTCACTCACTTTCGCTACCTCTCTTCCTCCTCCCACTCTTTTGTTCCCCTTTCACCTATACTCCACTCTTAATTTTCCTTCCACCAGCTGATGGTCACACACTCATCCACCCTCTCCTCTCAACACCGGCACATACAACAGGCTCCTTACCACTCTCCACGAAATCAGCACAAAATCCATCAGCGCTCTCTCCACCACTGCACCACGGGTCATTCATACCCATGTGTACTTGTGGATATCTCGCTTCTTGAACAGGCTGTTTCCGACGACCATCTAATCCTCCGTACATAAACCTATGAAGTTTTCTCCACTGTCATTCCTACCAGGAACGCCATACCTCCCTTTCACATTATCCACTACTGCATCTCCCACTCTCGCATTAAGATTTCCCAGTACAACCAGATTGAATTGACTTCCAAAACTCTCAATACACTCGCTCAGGTCAGTTCAAAATTGCTCCCTCTCCTCCTCAGTCCTCTCGCTTTCAGGTCCGTACGCACTCAAAAATACTCATTTTTCTACGCCAAACTTTACTTCCACCCACATCAATCTTGAGGACACCTCTTTCCACCCAGTAACGGTACTAGCCAGTCGATCACTCAATATCAACACCACACCTTCTCGTACCCAACTTTCATCCACGCCTGACTCCCTTCCACTTACCACTTCAAACTCACGCTCGCCCTTACCATTTAACTTAGTCTCACTCAGCGCCAACACATCTAACTTCCTCCTCCCAAACATCACACCAATCTTTCGCCTCTTTGCTTCAATTTTACTACTAACACGCACATTCAGCGACCCTAACAATACGGTTTGGAGAGGCGTGAGCCTCTCCTCCAGCCGCTCGTCTTGCCGTCTTTTAGGGAAAAGTTTTACAGAGGAGGGGACCCCTAGTCCCTTCGCCCCGCCCCTTATTAGTCGCCTCTTACGACACGCAGGGGTCGCGGTAGCACTATTCTATGCCCCGGCTACAGGGCTCCCCTTTTAGTCGCCTCCTCCGACACGCAGGGGTTACGGTAGCAGTATTCTAACACCCCCCCGCTACGGGGTAATATAAGGTTATGTGTCACAATATAGCCTAATATTATTCCCCTTATATCTTGCAAAGAAGAGAAATGCCAACAAGCACAATCAAGCAGGAGTCTTTCATTGGTGGCAAATTGGTGGAATCAGCATGAGAAAAAAAATATCACTATTCAACACTCTACATGTTAATTCACTATATTGATCGATTGATTGATCTACTTGCATGAATGATGCAGCCAAGTTTCCTGAAACACATCGATATCATTTACCAAACATAAGGCAACCTGTGCCAGCTTTGCAACGCTGGTATAATGGTGCAGATTCATCAACTCCACGACTCATTGTTGTCAAATAGTTATGCCGGTAACTTGGAGAGGAACTTCGAATTGTGATTCAGGACTTGAATTCCGTCACGACTTTGTTTGCTGCGAATTAATAGTTGTGTAAACAGAACACGACTCCCGTCTGTTTACACAATTCCCCAGGCAACAAAAAGCAATCAACGTACGAACGATGGGGATTACAAAACAAATATCCGTTTTGCAATAACTAATTATGAGAATATGCATTACGATGCTCCTTTCATGTTGGTAAAGATTACAATAACTGCATTATAATATTTCTCAAAATGGTATTTTAATTGGACTGCAAATGTCATATTCGCTCCATCACATCGAGCTATGTTGGTCAAACTTCATGTATGATATTAAGGCATTGAAGCCCGTGATAAACGATGGGAACGCATACAAAGAAGCAAGCATATGGAAACTGAAGCTGTCGTGTTTGATGAATCAAAAGGTATTAACTTCGCAATGAATTCATTTTGGCAACTTAAATCGTTAATTTTAAAAGAGATCATTTTCCATATGAGCATGCCATGTAGCGGTAGACAAGAATGCCGGGGCCAACGAACAAACACACCGATAGAAGCTATCGAAGTTCTCAAAAATAGCGTCACAGGAAGGGTCTCCGGCCGGGATCATAACAGGACGCCTCCACCGGGAGTCTATTTCCCGTCCGGAGGCAGACGCTGGAAAAAATTGGCAGCGTAATTCGAGTTTGGGTACAAGCTAATAGCGCAGCAAAGCCTGGGCAATGCGGGTACAAGCTAATAGCGCAGCATAGACTGGGCAATGCGGGTACAAGCTAATAGGGCAGCATAGCCTGGACAATGCGGGTACAAGCTAATAGCGCAGCATAGCCTGGACAATGCGGGTACAAGCTAATAGCGCAGCATAACCTGGACAATGCGGGTACAAGCTAATAGCGCAGCATAACCTGGACAATGCGGGTACAAGCTAATAGCGCAGCATAGCCTGGACAATGC
>SDVV010005260.1:0-19377 GCA_016164225.1 Gammarus roeselii | reverse complement strand
TATATATATAGCAGTTGAGGCGTGAGGTGAAGGTCCTTCAACGCTAGCAAGCTGTAGTGGCGCCATAAAAAGGATCATCACCGCTCGCGAGCAGTTGTGGCGTTAGAGAAAGGTCCATAAGCGATGACAAGTAGTTGTGGTGTCAGGAGAAGGCCCATCAACGCTAGCGATTAGTCTTGGCTTCAGAGGAAGGCCCTACACTGATGGCCCCGCATTTTTACACTGACGGGTATGTATCCCTTCACTGATGGACCCGCATTCTTACACTGAAGGCCCGCATCCCTACACTGATGGCCCCGCATTTTTACACTGATGGCCCCGTATCCCTACACTGATGGCCCCGCATTCCTACACTGACAGCCATATATCCCTACACTGATGGCCCCGCATTCCTACACTGACAGCCATGTATCCCTGCACTGATGGCCCCGCATTCTTACACTGATGGCACCGTATCCCTGCACTGATGGCCCCGCACTCCAACACTCATAGCCCCATATCCTTACACTGATGGTCTCGCATTCTTACACTGATGGCCCCGCAACGCTAGTTGTTCACTGATGGTCCCGCATCCATACACTGATGATCATGTATCTATATACTGATAACCCAACATCCTATCCCTTCACTGCATTATGGTCACACGTCCTTACTCTAATGGCTTCGTATCCTTACTCTGACGGCCCCACATCCGTACAATAGCAACCCCGCATCCGAACAGTGCTAGCCTCGCATCCCCACACTGACGTGCGTGTATCCTTTCACTGATGGACACACATATCCATAGTTATTAGCTGTCACGTGTAACTATATCTCGAGAAGCATAAGGATTACCAATGGATATTTAACAAGCAATAACGTCACGAGAGGCCCGTGTTTTCGAGGAGTTTGAACTCTCATCTCTCGAGTACGAATAATTTCATAAGTTGTTGAAGCATAAAATCCTTTTATGCGGGTGAATGAATTGAAAAAAAACTGTTCAGCTGCTGAACACGACGGTGGCGCTCTGCAGCAGAGGAGCTGCGACTTGTGAGTTGTGACGTCAGAAGAAGGTTCATCAACACTAGCAAGCTGTACTGGCGCAATAAAAAGGACCATCACCGCAATCAAGAACTTGTGGCGTCAGGCGTCAGGCAAGCTGTAGTGGCGTTATAAAAAAGATCATTACCGCAAACAAGCAGTTGAGGCGTGAGGTGAAGGTCCTTCAACGCTAGCAAGCTGTAGTGGTGCCATAAAAAGAATCATCACCGCTCGCGAGCAGTTGTGGCGTTAGAGAAAGGTCCATAAGCGATGACAAGTAGTTGTGGTGTCAGGAGAAGGCCCATCAACGCTAGCGATTAGTCTTGGCTTCAGGGGAAGGCCCATAAGCAATTACGAGCAGCCGTGGCGTCAAGAGAAGGTCCATCAACGCAAGCAAGCAGTCATAACGTCAGAGAATATCCCATCACCGTTAACAATCAGTCGTGACGTCCGACGAAGGTCCATTAACACTTTCGAGCAGTCGTGCAGTGGGGGGAAAGTTCAAGAACGATAAGAAGCTGTCGTGGCGTCAGAGGAAGATCCGTCAAGCGTGCAAGCGATCGTAAAGTCAAAAGAACGTCCTTTGCCGTTTATGAACTGTCGTTGAGTCAGAGAAATGCCCATCCCCGCTGGTAAGCTGTCGTTGCGTCAGAAGAAAGTCTATCACAATTAGCAAGCGATCGAGGCGTCAAAGAAAGGACTATTACCGCTAGCGACCTCTCGTGGCGTCCGAGGAAGGCCTATCAACGCTATCGAGCTGTCGTGACGTCAAATAAAAGCCCATTGGCGCTAGCGAGCTGTTTTTGAATGACCGGCCTCCCATATAAAATCCAATAGGCCTGAGTCACCTTGATAGCACTGAGGCCGAGATGGCGGGTTACGCGACTCGCTACAAGAAATAGTGTCTTGGCATTGGTCCAAGATTATCAAGAAAGATGATATCTGCGAGTTACAGGCTCAATTATAATGACCACGTTAGCACAATTGTGAGGTACTTTAAGATCGTAGAACTGCGCAATTCAGCACAATAACGCTCAACTCAATACCACACAGGTGTAGACGTGTAGTGTCAGACCGTAGTGCTACGCAACATTGCGTAACTACACACGGCGCCACCCATGAAAAATATGCAGTTTCTATTAGACCGTAGAAAAAAAGGAATGACATGCAGCTCAATAGTGCACACAATAAATTATTGACAGGTACTGTTAGACAGTAGTGCTGCGCATACCACACAACACTATAAACAAGTACTTGTAGGCTTTAGTCTGCGCAATGCTGCGCAATGACACATATCGTAATACCACGCATTTCTGGGCAAGTACTATTAGGCCGTAGTTGTGCGGAATGACACAGTTCAATAACACAACTATAGGTAAGTACTTTCAGGCTGTAGTGCTGCGGAATGCTGCCCAATTCTGCCAAACGATGCTCAATGACACACATCGTAATACCACACACTTCGTAGCAGGAACTGTTAGGTCTGAGTGATCAGCAATGCAGCGCAATGACACAAATCGTAATACCACACACTCCAGAGCAGGAACTGTTAGGCTTGAGTGATGAGCAATGCAGCGCAATGACACATATCGTAATACCACACACTCCAGAGCAGGAACTGTTAGGCTTGAGTGATGAGCAATGCAGCGCAATGACACATATCGTAATACCACACACTTCAGAGCAGGAACTGTTAGGCTTGATTGATGAGCAATGCAGCGCAATGACATACATCGTAATACCACATACTTCAGAGCAGGAACTGTTAAGCTTGAGTGATGAGCAATGCAGCGCAATGACACATATCGTAATACCACACACTTCAGAGCAGGAACTGTTAGGCTTGAGTGATGAGCAATGCAGCGCAATCACATACATCGTAATACCACACACTCCAGAGCAGAAACTGTTAGGCTTGAGTGATGAGCAATGCAGCGCAATAACATACATCGTAATACCACATACTTCAGAGCAGGAACTGTTAAGCTTGAGTGATGAGCAATGCAGCGCAATGACACATATCTTAATACCACACACTTCAGAGCAGAAACTGTTAGGCTTGAGTGATGAGCAATGCAGCGCAATCACATACATCGTAATACCACACACTTCAGAGCAGGAACTGTTAGGCTTGAGTGATGAGCAATGCAGCGCAATGACCTACATCGTAATACCACTCACTTCAGAGCAGGAACTGCTAGGCCTGAGTGATGAGCAATGCAGCATAATGACACACATCGTAATACCACATACTTCAGAGCAGGAACTGTTAGGCTTCAGTGATGAGCAATGCAGCGCAATGAAACCCATCGTTATACCACACGCATATGGGCAGGTACTGCTAGGCCGTATTGCTGTGCAATGACACACAGCATAATACCACACGCTTATGAGCAAGTACTGTTAGGCCGTATTGCTGTGCAATGACACACAGCATCATACCACAAAACTGTAGGCACGTACCATTTGGCTGCCGTGCTCCGCAATGCTTCACAATTCTACGTAATGCTGCGCAATGACACACATCGTGATTCTACGCACTTATGAGCAGGTACTGTTAGGTGGAAGTGCTGCGCATGGCGCACAATAACACGCAACGCAACCACAGAACAGAGCCCAGCAGGCAAGAGAGCGGTGGTCAGACGATGATAGGCGGCCGCGTCACGTCGCGACGAATATGATATGAATAGCATCATAAATGTAATGTCTTATTCAAACCATCGCTGCTCCTACCAGCTTTGACTTTCCTTTCCCAAAGCTCACTATCAAAGCAGTGTTGATGTCCTTGGTCGATACGGTGCATCTCTTCCCAGAGATCACTACCAAGGCAGCGTTGATGTCCTCGGCTGATTCAGCGCATCCCTTCCTTGAGCTCACTACCACGACAGTGTTGATGTCCTCGGCCGATCTGGTGCATCCCCTCCCAGAGCTCACTACCAAGGCAGCGTTGATGTCCTCGGCCGATCCGGTGCATCCCTACCTAGAAATAACTACCAACGCAGCGGTGATGTCCTCGGCCGATCTGGTGCATCCCTTCCTAGAGATAACGACCAAAGCAGCCTTGATGTCCTCGGCCGATCCAGTGCATCCCTTCCCAGAACTAACTACCAACGCATCGTTGTTGTCCTCGGCCAATCCGGTGCATCCCTTCACAGAGCTCACTACCAACGCAGCGTTGATTTCCTCGACTTATCCGGTGCAAATACGCTATCATGGCGGCAGCGATCATCTGCAACCGCAATGTAAAACACGGGGTGCAATCTGCACATTAATACTGCCTCATTACTGTTCCAACTGCTTTTCATATATTAGACATGCTACCAGGATTTCACGGAGTTATCAGCTCATGACATTTAATGCAACTAGTCATAAATCGCACATCTAATCGATGTGCGGTTTATGTTAACAACTTATCTAAGTTGTTACCATCGATATAGAAATAGGGAAACACATTAAAATGTTTGGCATTATAATCAACGGTGCAGGATATTAAAAATGCATAGCACCACTTTTTAGGCGATCTATTAAAACATTTCTCATTTTATAACCACAACGTAGTTTCGTAGCGATAACAAGTCAGAATATGAACGATAACGAGAGACTGAATATAATTTTTTCCTAAATTTCCATCACATTTTTATCGTCAATATTTTTTAATAATGTTTTTTCTTCCTAACGAGTGTCCTGATATATTTTGAATTTGGTCTATATATTTTGAAGCTTTGTCAGACAAAACGATCAAGTAGCAAAGACGTATGATTATATGACATCAGATTCTGTTCATGTTAGATAATATGCATTGCCTGTTTATTAAATTGACAAAATGAGTTGTTTAATAACTGTTTGTTTAAACATTATTGCGGAGTGCAGTTACGAAAAAGAAAGGTGTCCTCTTATCTACCTAAATGAGTCGGTTATTGTCTCGTGGCATATCGATGGTCCTCACCCATTGCTAGTGGTAGCCTCTCGTCTGCTTTCATTGCACTATTTTTTTAAAGCATCTTCATTAAAGATTCACCATTCATCAATTGCTATCACCCTCAGACGTTCAGATGTCTTCTGGTAGCACCGCCAGTTAGTGTTCATCGTTCAGCAGTTACTACCGCTCTCAATTGTTCAGCCTTCTTATGATGCACATTTAATAGAGGTCCAGCTGTCCTGACTAATTTTTCACTATGTGACCGCTCTAATCGCCCTCTCCACATATTCTAAACTGAATAGATTGAAGTGAGCGGAGAGGACGCTAACAATGGGTCACTCGAATTAGAGGGCAGCGAAAATGACTTTGCAGATTTAACCTAAACGCAGTTTTCTCTTTTCCAACTCTGTTTTAACGTATGCTTATCTGAAATAATTTCGAAAATAGGGACTGCCAAGTCTTGCTTCTCATTGTTGGGGAGGCTGTTCCAGACCACGCATTGGTGTCGTGGGCCATGCGACATCTCGTAATTGAGTCGACAGTTTGTCCCGCTCCCTCTGTCTGTCCCGGCCTGCTTCCCTCAGTCTGTCCCGCTCGCCCAAACTGACTCGCTTTCCACAGTCTGTCCCGCTCCCCCAACTCATTCTTGCTCCCCCTGTGAGTCTGTCTCACTCCAATCAGCCCTGCTTTTCTCCGTCGGGTTTGCTCGCTCAAGTTAGTGGCACTCCACCCCTGGAGAAGCGTCGTGTCAGAGGTGACTGATCGATGTGAGGACGATTATGAAGGGCAAAAAATACGTCGACCGAGCGAACCTTTTACTTTAGGTGCGTAAGGAGTGACCAGGATAAATGGTTACAAAAGCGGTGTTAAACGTTTCACGTTCAAACTTTTAAGGGAAGTTATGATAAACAATCAAAACATCCTAGTCACGGCTCGACAAGTTCTATTGGATTTGCCTCTAATTAGCTTCCTGGTGTAGAACGCTGTAGCACGTTTCAGAAACGGTGTCCGGCATTCAGTGCCTGGATGATAGTAAAATAAGTACAAGAAAATGGCAGGCACTTACAACAGTACGCCTAAATTAGTACCTGGCATTGACACTACCACGGAAACATTAGTGCCCATTATTGGTACCTACAATCGCAAATCAACATCATGGGTCGGTGGCTTTCTCTTCGGGGGCTAATTTGAGTTGTTTCGAGTATCAACGTTAAATGATATTTCCTACTACAACCTTTCTTCTTCTAGATCTTTTACAACAGAAGCTACACATTTGCACGATTCTCCCCTAGGCGTTCAACTTCAGAACTAATCTCTACTATTAAAGGGTAACCTAGTTTGGGCCAAAACACCTGTTGTTGTATCGAATCCTTGTAAACATTTGTAAACTCTCTCCAGTCAGTCCCACTCACCCTAGCCAGTCCCCTTCTCCCCAGTCAGCCCCACTGCCCTCAGTCACTTCCGCTCCCTCCAGTCAGTCCCACTCTGTCCTGTTAGTCAATTCCCCCAGCCAGTCCAACTCCCCCAGTTAGTCCCACTCCCCTCAGTCAGTTCCGCTCTCTTCAGTCAGTCCCGCTCCCACAATTCTTCCGCTCCACAAGAAGGATGGAAGACCCTAACAAATAATACAACCACTATGAAAATTTATGTTGATAAAATGTCCCCTACTTCCTGGTATACCACTGAACATGCGTCAGTAGTATATATAGGGCCGAAACGCAAATTAGCGAAGGAATAAGATAGGGGTTAATTAGCGATGGGGTATGGTAGGGCGCGATGCATGCAACCTTGAGTCAAGCGGTCGGGTAGGAATGTTTTTTTTTGGCGCGGGAAAGGGAACGGAGGTGAATGACTCATTTTGAACAGACATATAGCTTTCAGAATATTTGTTATTTACATAAGAGTATTAGCATTTCGATGCTTGGGTATATTGTACTGCAACTTCGTTGCATATCATGTTGCATATATGCATTTTCAATGCTGGGTCCTCTGAATGTTTTTGTGGTATTGACAACATAAATTTATAAGATATTTTTTTTATTGATAATAACAGTTACATAACAATTTACATGCTGTATTAGAGCCTAATACTCCACACATATTCTTCTTGCACAAATGTTGATTTCCGGACACGTTCATGATGAATTATTCAACCTTGGTATCATTTCTACGTCGTTTGCTGTTGGAGAACCACTCGATTATCTTTTTGACGGGTATATTTTGACATAGAAAACAGGCAAAATGGATGCAGTAAGCTCCACAGACCAATGATTGCTCACTTTGGATTGGATTATGTAGTACAAATTGTATTTCTGCATAGATATTATAATACAAAGCTATATTTCCTCCATATATTTTTGGATTAAGCCCAAACGAATCAAAAAAGGAGTGTTTGTTATCGTTTTTGAATATTAGGATCCAATGACCCATTTTATAAAAATCGCTTTCGCGGTTATCAATCATGTACCCGATCATTTGATGCATGAGCATTCTGTTTTCAGCAAAACACCCAAGTTATGCACGTTTCGTAATTGGATCGCTCTTCGATATGTAGTCAATTCGATTATTATCCATGATTACTGTAGATAGTTGGGAAATACCCTCCTTGCCGAATTTATTTGCATGACACCGAATGTATAACCTACCAGGAACAAGATCTTATTCGTAGTGGGTGGGTTTTTACAATTCACTGTTATACGTATGTTTGTTCGCTTTTCTAGGTTAATGACATCTTCAGAGTCGGTGGGTCTTGTATCTATAACAAATATAGTTCTTCCTGCAAGGAAATTTTGTCTTGTGATGAGAGGAGCGCTGTTGCGCCTCCCTAGAGCCGAAAGGATTTGATGGCATGCTTGGGCACAATCTCTGGGAAACGAAGATCTAATGTTAGTAACACAGTTTCTGTTTACATCGACGATAACGTTTGTGCTATCATTATGCTGGAAGTAATTTGGATTGCAATCACATGCTCCGTTATGTGCCGCTTGATCAATGAGAAACAGGGCTAATTTATGTGGAACAACCCCGTTGAAGGGGGAATCAATGGAGACGTAGTTTTGACCGGTAAGAAACACGATTGTTTTGACAATAGGTAGATCGAACATGTATTCGATCATGTCATTGTTTTTTGTGAGCGCTTTACTTAAAGCCAGCAAAGCTGTAGGTTATGGTACAACTTTTTTACACCATAGTTTACATGAATCAACTAAATCGATGTACTTTTCATTGTCATGTGTGAGAAGAACGCTACTAGGTTTTGCCAGCTCCAAACGTATATTTACGCTGATATTATTCAATAGATAACTATTGCTACCGGAACCATCAAAGTTTAGTGGTCCCATCATATGAATACCCTGACGTACACTTTTTTGAATCCAAGTCTCATTTTCGTTTTGATTAGCAAAATTCGCCGCAACGATGGTATCTGGAATGGGTGTTTGTAGGGATTTATGCATCATATTCATGCCTTTATTATTTAGATCGGAGCTCTTCATGGATGTATAGGTGTTGAGATTATTTAGTAGTCCTGTATAACTGTTTCCTTCGCACTGAACACCATTTAGGAACAGATAGTGACTTTGGAACATACGATGAAAGAATCCGTCAACGAGTGTTACATTTGCAGCGGCGGCCAATGCGCTTCCATCTGCATTTCTAACACGGGTTTTCACCTCTGCAGTTAACGAGCTCAAGTCGACCATTTCATTATATGATCCTGGGATATGAAATTCTATAAAGGAATCGGCAATTCTACCATCATACAGACTGCTGTTTGTACCTAGATCATATCTTTCAAATTTTGATTCGATACTTGATTCAATTCAATATTTCTTGTTGATGGTAGGAAACATATCAATCACTACCATTTCATAGTTTTTCGGAGGGTCTTCTAGCCCCGTCATGTTGAGAGATGATCCACCAAGCATGTTGTCGGTATAGAACCTTACCCGAAACTAACGTTATTGGTACATGAACAATGGGATTTATTAGTAATTAACTAATGGACGACACGACTCTATCTTTCTTCCGTGGTTCTTCTTCGATTTACAATTTTTCGTTTCTTTTCCTGTGATCCTACCTCCGACCATGGCTTTTTTTACAACATTCTTGAGTATATCAATCCTGTGTTTCTTTGTTGATTTCCGCATATCTTTCTGCTCCGAGTAATCGTGTGCCATGTTGCGAGCCATATCGGCAGCTGCAGGCAGTGATGTTTTTCGTAGAAAAGGCAATGTGCGTCATACAAGACTGGCTATGCTACCCCTCTGGTACGATATCGGACTTGTGAATCGGTCAATATCATGTAAACTTCCATCACGTATTTTGTCACGTTTCGCGAATAAAACTTTGTATTGTTTGTACGACGGATATGCATATACTACCCTCATGATTGCTAGACACCAAATGACCTTTTTATATCCAGCGTTATATTTATAAGGCTCTAGCTTCTTTTAAATGCAATACGCATAGACTCGATCCATCATCCTTGCACGGGATGTTACCGCCAACACCATCTCGTAGATCAATGGAAATGGAATCAATATGACTACGCTGTAATTTTTCATATTTGACATGGGCGCGTGTGAATGAATAAGAGTTATTAATAGGGATAACATCAATAATGTTGACTTACTTGTCGCTCAAAAAACTGCGTGAAATTATATATGAGTAAACGTTTATGTAGCGCACATTATCGTTCATAAAGGACATTTTTTCGCTTACGCCACCTTCACCGACCTTATATTTACATATCGCTCCACCCATTATATCAGCCGATCTATCTCCGACAAAGTACCAATTCACCATAGTTTCAGTATATTTGTGTTGCGAATGTTTTGTAGAATAATGACATTGAACTTTATGAGTCGTGTGGCCTCATCATGTTCAAACAATTTTTCTTCATCTCTAACGATTTGTTTTCTTAACAGACTTTTTCTGATATTGATTTCTAGCTCGGAGATGTAATCTTCAAACGTATTGCCTGAGATATTCTCGCTAGGAATAAACAAAGCTTTTTCATGCCCGATTCGTTCATTTTCAGCATTCAAATAGTCTATGTAGATTACAATGTTGTATTGAATATCATGTTTTTTATCTTGAAACAGTCCTACGCTCCACTCTCACTGTAGCTGTATTCCTGGATAAATATTGTTAGCAAAACTCGAAGACGTATTGTTCTGGTACAATTGGCTACTGCCTAGCGATGAGACATAGACAAAAAAGACCTCCGGTTCCTGCATCCTGCACTGGGTCCTACGTCATACTGACAACAAACCGCTTGTAGACATCAATATATACTCTAACTAGTAGGATAATCAAACAACTTTAAATATATATTTTTTATTTACATATTTTCATACAAGGAATATTTAGAGAATAAATCCTGAAGACGTGGAGGTATTTTCATCGTGAGTGTAATCGCTAAAGACGGTCTCACCAGGCTTGTGTCTCTTTTATGTTAAGTCCATTTTTTCATCGACAGCCTCACCCAAGTCACATCGTTACTCTTTTTAGTGATGGTAGCTTTAACTTCATTGGATTTTTTGGGGATGTCCGGATGGTATAGGCAAGAGTTGTACGCGCGTCGAGAGAGTAGCGTTTGTTTTCAAACTTACTGAGGCAGTACAGTTTGAAGCTGGCATGCTTGCGCACGAATGCTGTGTATGGTCTCAAAGTGTGTGTATGTTTTCTGGTTATGTATGTCTCTGTATTGTTTATGTTTGATTTTAGCTTGTGTCTGGTAATTGACACCTTTAGCAGCCGAGTTTGTGGCGTCGGACTCGAGCAACATGCTGTAACACTTGGGTGGTAAGCAAATGATCTCACTAGGGTAGTCATCAGCTGTTTCGCTTTTCAGTAGCCCCAGCTGTCCTTTTTTGGATTCATCAAACAAGGGATGATTTTTTGGGGTAGTTGGAGAAGTCCATGTATTCAGCCAGGGTAGCTTGCCGCATTTCCGACTCAATGTCGGCCTCGCCTTCGAACTGGATCAGCAACGAGTCAGTGTCCGAGTAGATGAGCAAGACTTTGTCACCGTAGCGTGGTGTCAGTGTGTCATAGAAGAAGCTGTAGACTTTTGCTTTAGCTTATTCAAGCACGTAGAATCCAACTTGGAGTGGATGAACCATTAGGATATTTTTTGCTTGAGGATCATGATGACTGTTTCGGGGCCGATGGCGTAGCAGTTTTTCATAGCGAATTGGCAGCGTGTTTTCGGAACTCGTTTGGGGTGTACACGATCTTTGCCTCTAGATATCTGTTGAGCTGGTTGAACAATAGCTTCAAGGGCGAAACATCGTCCAAGGTAACCTCTTTGTGGTGTAGCAGGAGCGACAGCTCGTCTGTTTTTCGTGCAACTTCATCGCTGACTTGGGCATCGATGCAGATAATGTACGTATACTCGCAGAACAATCTGTGTTTACCAAGTCGAATGCTTGAATTTCTTCAGGTGTGAGCTCGAGGATTTCGCCAATGATGAGAGGTTCGCTCAAGCATAAACCATAAAGACTGTTGAAGTCCCACATTGCTGCTGCAGACACGGGTAATGTAGGGTCATAGTCTTTGCATCGGTGATTGTTTATCTTGGTAAGACTTTTCGTCAACGTCACGAATCCGCCTCGTGTATTTTTGACAATCAAGTTCAGGAGATCGATATCTTTAACCAGCGCCAGTTTCATCTTTCTTTCGTAGAGCACGGCTTGCATTGCAAAGCCAGGGACGTTCACAAAATGGACGGGATCCAGGGTGTAATCGCGTGTCATGGTCTCCCTAAACTTTTGGAAGACTTCGGCCAGCAGCAGCGTGTCGATGAGCAGGTATATGATCGTGTAGTCACGCAAAGTCTTACAGTTTGCTGCATGCCACATCTCGATCACTTCAGCATAATCAGAGTCCGATATCCCTTTTCTTCGAAGTCGACTGTAGAAGGCTTGTTGCGACGGGATGTCAGTTTGGTCCAGCACAGAATCCAATGTGATGGCTTCGTAGCAGAAAGGTCCTTTTCGAGTGGCGAGGTCTAGAACCTTGTCACTGTAACCGAGACTTGTGAGATGGGATTTGAGGAGCGTCATGTCATAGCCGCTATCTTTAAGAGTTTTGGCAAGACTGTCTAAACTTGAGTTGAGGAATGAGAACGAGTCGATGAACTTAACACCGTACTTGCTTGTGGCATCGTTCGAGGAGACAGAGATGCTGAAAATTTTATCTGATTGTTTTGGCAGTACGTTTATTTTGGAAAAGTTTTTGCCGTCCAATCCTCTCAGTATAAAGCGCATATCGTAGGCTGATGCATTGTGAGCTATACATGGCATGAATCTGAGTTTCTCAGTGATTCTGAAGCTACAATTAAGGCATATTGCGGCCAAGTAATTTCCTGTTATGACTTCTTCATTGGGGCCGAAGACCCCCTCGACGCATTGATTATGATGACGTACTCGCCTTTTACAATGTTCTCCAGAAGTGTAAAATTTTTGGAGAACAATTTCTTTTTCGTCTTGTTTGGTAAGGACGGCGATGGGGAACAATGGTAATGTTGACATGTATTCATTATAATCCAGCAACATATTCTTAACAAGATGTGTCTCCATCTCCTCAAGGGGAACTGTAGTCGAATCAACTACTTGTGCTTTACAATTTTCCCATCTTTATCCACAGGAGTATAACTGTACCTGCACAACTTGTGTGTGTTGACTATATGTTTCCCCTCCTGGGTTGGTTCTAACACAGATTCACAGTCCTAATAACATACAACAGGGGGTTTCATTGTTGCATGCATGGCTGAGAATTGGTACATTTCACCTTCTTCAGGCATACTAATGTTTTGCAAGCCTGTAGTGGACGAACACAATTTTACGTGCCCGTCTTTTTTGCTTTCGTGCATGCCTTGCATGCAGGAGGGCCAAAAAATTTTTCTCCATAATTAGATTTTCTAAATGTACGCATAAATGTAGTGAAACATGGAATGAGAGCAACATGATTGACATCTAAGATTTGCACAAGGTGGATTGTGCGCTCCTCACTGACCTCTAAACTGCCTCTGTATACACTGACCAGACCATAACCGTCCTTCTCTTTTGTGAGCTGATACAGTGTCATGTTAACTTCACAGTCCCTTTCTATGTTTGGTAAATCTTCTAAAGCCACAGGTGTGTTCAATGTACGTTTAGGAAAGTTAAACAATGCGTTTTTGTACGGGATGTATGTATCACATGATTGTTGTTTTGAATTTTGAGAGTTTTGTTTCCTGCTTCAAATGGAAATGAGCACAATTGTTATTTGTTGTCTTAATATTGACAGTATGGTGCCGGCCTGGACAATTTGGGGGCCAAAGAACATAGTCGCCAAGACGTTTTGTTCCTTTAGCACCTGTCTTGTAGAATTTAAGCTCAACAGCGGTTACTGTATTAATACTCCAGCCACTACCTTCTAGCTTCTGTATTTCTAATTTATTTTGTAAATCTACCCCGAGATCCTCAATCAACTCAGATAGCAAAGTGGTTTTTGTCGGTTGGACCGCTTTTGTGTTTGATACCCAGTCCTTGTCATCTATAGATGTATCCTCCATTGTTTTCCCCATTTTAACCTTCACGGTGCATTGGAGTCTTTGGAATATTCCTAATTTAGTTTCGATGTGTTTCACGAATTCTTTGCGTCCCAATGTTATCATGGCCGATTTGTTGACATGTTCAGTGATTGGGATAAATGTCGATGTGACAAAGTGGTAGTCCAAAACATTTTCAGAGGTTGGTGAGTGAAATATAGCCTCACCCAAAGGATCCGAATCATCAGTAGCGACGAAATGTCCAACAGGAGACGCAACCAAGGCATCAGTAGGCTGAGTATCGATCTGTTCCGGAGCAGTAGACTGAACTCCGCGTAGTTCCGGAGCAAGAGACTGAGCGACGAATGGATCACCAGTAGATGGCTCAACAAGAGACATCGCCAAGGCAGCAGTAGACTGCGTGACGAACGGATCCATACCAACAGTAGCCTGAACTCCGGGTAGTTCCGGAGCAGTAGACTGAACTCCGCGTTGTTCCGAAGACGGAAGGGAGGTACCATCGGATTGCGAACTTGCTCTAGGACTTGCGGACAGTGCGACGCTTGCGCTAGGGCTTGCGGACATTGCGAGGCTTGCGCTAGGGCACTGGACACTCCCTGCATCCTCCAACAATGGCACATCTGCCATTACCATATCGTTTTGATTCATCCTACAAGAATAAAAACACTACAATGTAGATTAACATATAACTGAGAAACCTTTAAAACAATACACAAATGGCAAAGAAATCTCTAGAATAAAAAAATATATACATGTTAGAATTACTTCATTTTCGAAAAAAAATGTGTCGTCGACGAGATCACAAGCACAAACAATGTCTGACCTGCACACACGCCCTTTTATACATTAGTATAGGATACGTGTTGTAACCTGTTTGCTTGTCTTCATCGGTGGGATGCCACTGACACGTTGGATACATCATCAGTTTACCGTTGAGACTACTCCTCAACAAGACCGATAACGATTCTACCGATAACGACACTACCAACAATTAATGTTTTTGAATGTGACTTTCAATGAGACGGGATTTATTGAGGGATTCGCTTGGAGACATTAAATCCGTCTGCACAAGTCTAGAATTGTACTAAGTCCTGACTTTCCCAGTCATGAGGTTATGATGATATAGCGTATTCACTCACTTGAGCTAATCTCGGAAAACTAGCCCCTAACGTATCAGGCAGATCAACCTATGGTGAAAAGGAAAAGGAAGATGTAATAATTTATTTAAAAATATATACACAAACCTTATATCCCCGATTTGGTAAAAGGCTCCTGATGGATGATAAGCTCGAGTCTGTTGCGGGTATGCTTGTGTCTGCAACGGTAGACTCTGGCACGGTTGTCGAGAATGCGGCCAGTGAGGTACAGGCAGCGGATGACGCCGATAGTTTGGCGAAGACTGGACATCGGACAGCCCTGTTACGGATGATTCGCGGGAGGGTGCTGCGTCGGTCTGCACGTGAAAAATTTACGTATTTAGAAAAATATATATTACACTGATTATACTCTACATGGAAAAAAAATTATTCCAGTATCCAAAAAATATATAGACATTTTTCGTTAAACATACCTTATCATCTCTGAAGATCCGGATTGATCTAGGTCACCCCCGATCGAGTTGTTACCATGATCTGTTTAGAAAGAAATGATAATAGGTTGAATCAATTGCTGGAAAAAAAACATTCGGGAACAATATTATGTGATGTCAAAGATATTGCCATGATCGATCTAACTATAGAGATATAAAAATTATCTGGTGATGCAGAACGGGTCCTTGATTTAGCATATCCTTGATGAAATACATCTGCAAAGAGAGAGAAAAAAATATATATATGTTAAAGGTTCATTGAAAAATAGTTACATTGTTGTCAGAAAAAAAAATATATAAATTAAAGATTCATTTAAAAATGGTTAGTAGTGTATTGCCTGTTGTGAGAGATAGAGACTCTTAGGTTTGCGGACATCAACCTTTTTGCCAAACCCGCACGATTGTTTGTGAGCGGGTTCTCATCTGGCGGGAAGAGCGTCCTTGTGGGAAAAATAAATAGTAAATACATTGATAATTTCGATGAGGTTGTTGTTTCAGGACCAGAGCACTTTCCTGTAAGGAAACATGACAAATTAAAAATATACGCAAGACAACTCGCATTCAATCCATTAGCGAAGAAAACTACATGTAAACTACATGTTGTGTAGGGTCGCTATCCCTGGCGCTAAATTATTTTATAGCTTACGTAAGATCAGCCCCTTTCATCTCCGCCACCTGCTTTATCAGCCACAAGTTGTTCCGACTACCTACCCACGGTACCATTTTTTAAAAGCGAACATTCATAGCGTTCCTCAGTCACACCAGCCACTGTCATATCTGCCACTGACATTCTGCCTAAACTCTGTTTCAGCCCACTTCAGAATCAGCCACGAGGCGTACCATTTTACTGGTTATCACTTTAATGAAACTTTTCCTACCCAACCTAACCTAACCTAGGGTACGTGTTTCTAACCCGCGGGGCAGGGGTACGTATTTCTAACCCGCGGGGCAAACATACGTATTTTTCTAGTGTACGTAATGCCGTTTTTTAGCGTTTTTTTATTTAAGTTTCATAAAAGTGATAACCAGTAGGCTGGTACACCTGTTTAGGTGTAAATACAGTGGCAGATATCACATTGGCAGATTTTGAAGAGGCGGAAAATGCGTGTGGACTGCAACATCGTTTAGGTCGAAAGCACGTGTGATGAAAGATTTTTAACGGTTATGACAGTGTCCGGCCATGACAGTGAGGTGAAGTGAAGTAGCGATAGTGCGCGTGAGCAGAAATAATTTTAGCGCGAACGCTGGGCTCCCGTTGTGTACGATGACTTCATGATGGAATCAGCGTCTCTACGTATTATTGCATCTGTGTTTTGTCGGGGTAGGCACGCAAATATCAGTACGATATATTTAAACCAATCACTCTTTCACTCAAATATATTCCATCGCACAATATCTATGAATACCACACATTTCTTATCTTGCGCATGCGCGATATCAATCAATTACGTTATTTCGGTAAAACGTTTTTCGCAATCGATAAGATTGAATCATTCATCTCAATGTACAAGCTACATGTGGAACAAGAACCATATGGTCATATCTTGGTTGATTTCACACATCCAAGTACTTCAAAACTCTTGATAAGAGAACAAATTGTAGGACATGAATTTGAACAAGTGTTGCCACTATAAAATATAATGTATGCCAGATTTAAGATTAGTAGTGAATTAGAATGGAGAGTGTCTACTACTATCCGGGGGCTGTTGGATAGTACTCTAGCGTGAAGGCCACACAGCATAGCTATACGCCTTGTCTACAACAAGGCGCGATATTGAAAAATTTCTACAAGCAACAGGAACATTCACACGATGTAAACAAGCTCCATTGAAATTTAGCAGACGTATGTTCACAGCTGCGCCTCCTGGATCGATTCTCTATGCAAATGTTGCCTATACGAAAGAATATGCAGCTAAAAATGACGGCATTAGATATTTATTGATCGTCATTGATATATACAGCAATTATCTGTGTGTACAACCCTTGAAAGCTATTACTTATGAAAATGGGATTACAGCATTTGACAAAATATTCAATGAATTTGTATGGCCACCAACTCGGATCTGTTCAGATCAGGGCAGCGAATTTACAAATAGAAAGATTAAAGCATATTAAGCTAGCAAAAACATATCCATTTATTACACATACAACAAGATCATCAAAACATCCCCAGCAGAACGCGTTATATAGACTATAAAACTAAAGTTGGGAAAATATATGTGTGCAAACATGACTGAACGCTTTATAAATGATTTGCAAGCACGTGTACCGACTTACAATTTGACACCACATTCATCATTCACGAGACGGATCCCATTTGACGTTTATTTGTTGAACGATCCGAAGCAAATTCAGGCTTTACCGGTCGAAATGTATAAAATACGACGTGAAAGAAGTAAAATGCCCAGTACACAACTAAGGGGGGGAACGTACGTACGCTTACAGTGCAGTGATCACAGTCTCAAGACATTTAGGCGAGGACACGAAACAAAATTCCCGAAAGAAGTGTTTCGTTTTTCACGTGTTAATCAAAAACATTACCTTCCGACCTATGAAATAACACCACTCGATACTGATGAAACCATCAAAGGTTTTGCCTATAGGCAGGAACTAGTTCAGTGTGACAAACCTGATATTTATGCTATCAAGGTATTGAAGATCCGAATTAAACGAGGAAGAAAGCAAATCTACTCGATATATACGGATTATCCAGATAGCAAACCTATGTGGGTTAATGAAGGAAACGTCGTGTCGTGATGTGTGATAAATATTCTTGGAAACGTAAATTGAATTTTTATAATAAAATAAATCAACTAAAATCCTCCGAACGTAGTCAACTCGTCAAACATTTAAGTGATAAAGAAGTTAAAATTATCTGCGAAATATTTAGAAATATGGAGAGCGGGAAATTGGTCTGTGATAAACTAACCAAATCACGGGTAAATAAATTGAACTGTATAATAAAACAATAAGGCTGTAAATCTTCCGAGGCCAAAAGCAAAATATTATCAACTGTGCGTGAGGGCTTCTGTTAAATTTACTATTACCCACAGCAGTCATTTTTTTGACAAAAATAATCCATGAGTGAATCGGTTTACTACCTAGTTCCAAAGTCCAAGATGGATAAGCTTACAACAAATCATATTGTCGGTAGTGCTACACCCATATCTGTCACAACAGGGCCAGAAGTAGCAGAACATAGCAGTACGTATCACAGTCAAAGATTGAGTAAGCGTGGGGATGATATGCTAGATTTGAACGCTTCGCCTGAAATATCACTAAATTATTTAATTTTATTACCGGCCTCTATCGCAATAGCATAACTCCAGAGCCCACAACGGAGCCGATCAAACAAAAGAAGCCACCTAATGGCGATATTACAGCAATATATACGGCCTCATTACCGCCCGTTGCTAAGACACTATCCCCAAGTTTGGTTCACTATCTTAAAACCAACTCAGCACTTATATTTGAATCGAATAGGTTTGTTAGCCATCCCGATATCCAAAGTCGTATTCACGTACTTGATCTCCTAAAAAGTTTATTGGTAAATAAGAAAACGATAACCCCGGACGTCAATGCTATCATTCAAACGTTCCTGGATAAAATACCTAAAGCATTTTATAAGAATAAGTTATTGAAAATTGAAGAGAAGGAGGACGAGACAGACAGTTTCTGGGATACATTGTAACACGGTATCGTAACACCAACATAACAAAGCAGCACTGGAATACGATCACTGTATAAATCACAGCATAACATAACCTAACACGCAAAAACCAGATGAAATATGTTTGCCGCTCGGACCAGTTAGGGAGGTAGTGCCTCTTACCAACCAACAGTTATGACCGTAGGAGATTACCTCTATACTGTAAGGTGCCATGACCATCACATAACATGGAATAAATATGTCCCGACCAGCATGGAAACACTTTAAATACTATTCACGCAATATATATCCATCTACAATAACACGTATCATAACACTGATACAACAATACCATATATATAACAACGCACTTAAGGGGAACGATTGACCGCAGAACATTTCGTGAACGTTACTGAAGTGTGGCTGAGATGGTAGCGTGAACGGTGGGCAGAGGCTGGCACGGAAGCGCATGTTCGTACCTGTACTGCAGCGAGTTGTAACAGGTGGCAGTCTCGTCTAAACAGGTAACGTCGAGCGTAGCTTCATCTCAGGGGCCTCGTGCAGGTGAGAGGAATCCCAGGGCATATTTGGTGACCGCGTCTTGGTGGCATCATGCTTGCATAAACGTGTATAAATATATA